>JAMQGT020000741.1:112500-186852 GCA_024447675.2 Pterophyllum scalare | reverse complement strand
TTCTAATTTTCTGAGATATTGAATTTGGGGTGACCCAGAGGCATCCTAGTCAGATGCCTGAACTGCCTCAACCGGCTCCTTTCAATGTGGAGGAGCAGCGCCTCTACTCTGAGCTGCACTCCTCACCCTATCTCTAAAGGAGAGGCCAGCCACCCTTCGGAGGAAGCTCATTTTTGTCACTTGTATTCATAATCTATTTTTTTTGGTCACTACCAAAACTCATGAATATAGGTGAGGGTAGGGATGTTGTGGGTCATTCAGTCCCTGTACAACTGCAGCAAGAGCTTGGTCCGTATTGCTGGCAATAAGTCTGTCATGGTAAAAGGGGAGCTGAGCGTGAAAGCGAAGCTGTCATTTGGAATGTCCTGTAGAGAAAAGTTGTCACAGGTGTACTGAGTAACAGATGTCTAACAGGCAGACCAAGGGAAACCACAGTAGTTGATGACAGAAATATTCTAAATGCTGTAAAGAAACAATTATGGCTACAAACACCGACCCTAAAACAACTGTTAGTGACATCAGCAATAACCTCCAGAGGGCAGGAGTGAAGGTATCATAACCTACTGTTTGCAGAAGACTTCATGAAAAAAAGTACAGTGGCTTCACCAGAAGATGCTAACCACGCAAGAAGAACAGGAAGGTCAGGCCGGAATTTGCCAAGAAAAGCAGAAACAAGCCTCTGAAATTCTGGGATAAAGTTTGATGAACTGATGAGACAAAGATTAACCTTTAGCAAGACGGTGGAAAGGCTAAAGTTTGGAGACAGAAAGGATCTACTCCTGTTCCCAAACATACGAGCGCAGTGGAGTTAATGTCACGGCTTGGACTTGTATGGCTTCTTCTGGGACGAGCTCATTAATCTTCATTGATGATGTCAGGCATGATGGCCGCAGCACAATGAACTCAGAGGTCTACAGAAACATTTTGTCTGTAAAATTCAAAGAAGGATGAAAGGATCCCCAAGGACCCCCAGAAGGGACCGGTCCCATACAACTACTGACCAATAACCTGCCTCAGTACAACATGGAAGCTCCCGTCAGGCATCAGAGCCTGATAGAAGATCGAGATGTGAGAAGATTACCTATGATGTGCTGTGCTCTTTTAGGCTGTGACATATGTACACTGATGACTTCCTCTCGGCTTCTCTCTCTGTCTGCCTAACTCTCTCTCTCACTGGCAGCCTGCCTGTGTGTCTAGTTCGTGTGTGCAGACAAAGTTTGGGTGAAGTTTTACTCTCAGAATTTCTCTGTTGGCCTCTGGAAGCAGCAGTATCAGCAGCTGCAGAGCCTGAACCTGATGGAGCTCAGAAGGGATGCCTGCAGGGACACACAAAGACACTCACGTTACACAAACACATTTAAATGCTGGAAAGTGTGTGTTTGTATATGTGTGCACATACTCAACACAGAGCGGTAGATGGACAAATGTGTGTGCGTCAACAAAGGGGTTGGCAGCTCTCTGATGAAAAGCTTCAGCAGGCTAGCAGCATCCACCTGTCTCAGTGCAGACCAGTCAAATCCATCATAGCACCTGTCTAACTCTCTACGCAGGCACTGCAAGCAGACGGGGGCGGGGGGGCAGAGACAGGCACAATAGGCAGAAGGACACACAGACAGAGAGAAACAGGCAGAAAGAGGCAGGCAGAGATAAACACACAAGCAGACAGAGAGAGACACAGACACTCGTTTAGCCAGAATAAATGTTAAGAGACATTTTAAATCAGTGTGATGCAGATGACCTATGTGTTGGTCGAATGTTGATTGGTTGACAAGTGGGCAGGAATAGGGAAGAGAGCAACAGTGGAGTTCACTAGGAACTGGACAAGCGTGAAAAAAAAAATCAGAGCTAAAAAAAAAATACAGCATGAAAAGTACAGACAGTGGCTGCAGTGGACACTTCTCATCGTCTTTAACTGTCGGTTTCATTTCAGCTCTTTGCATGTTCTAACTTCACTCTCTGCAGCTCACTGGTGGACCAATGACAGCATAAGGAAGAGTGGCCCACAGACTGGTTGTAACATGTTTGTCACACTGACTCCATCCGACAACAGACACCTTCTGCAGACAGTCTGTGACTGCCCACGGACTACCTTTGCACTACCCCACTCAATCATAAAACAATAAGTCACCATGGTGTCATGGTGTAAGCAGCTCTGTGTGTGTGTGTGTGTGTGTGTGTGTGTGTGTGTGTGTGTGTGCATGCTACCTTGAGTCTAGCAGCTGATGCTGGTACTCTGAGGATCCCCTCGGTCAGCAGACCCGTTTGCTCTAAAATATACAACAACTGCATGCGTATACACACACAAAGGGAGGGGTGACTGGTTATTTCCACAAAGTTTAGGCTCCATCAGACTGGTCTGAGTTCAGCTGGGCCCTATTCCAGGAAGCAGATTTAGCTAAAACTCTGAGTTTGTTAACCCTGAGATGACGGAAACTTTGGGTTATCTGTTCAAGAAAAAGAGTTAACTTAAACTCTGAGTCAGTTGTTGGAGTTACAGACTCTGTGAACCCAGCCTGCTGGCTGGCAGGTTTTCTGCAGCAAACTCTTCCTCCTGACACATTTCCTCTTTCCTAAAGTTGCTATCAAAGCCCGGAGTAAAGTGAACTGATGTGCAGAAGTTTACATTTTTACAAACATTGAAATCGCAGTTAGAAATTAGCTTGTTATTTTTTTTAACTCAACATCAGCACTTTTATAGTCAGTCGTCAGTGTACAGAGACAGATATGAAACTGATTTATTATCAGTTCAGAATAAAATCTATAGTCTTTCTGTGGAGATTAAAGCAACTGTCAGACTGTCAGTCAGTTCCTCTGAAACATTTACTGAACTGTAGCAATCACTATTGAAATAAAACGTATCTGTATAAACACAACACACTGATCAATGATAACTCATTTGTCGTGCCGTAAGTGGTCACACTGATGGAAAAATATCTGTCAAAGTTGGGATCTTGGAGATAATGTGAGTGAAGATGAGGCTGAAATGACTTTAAGACTGTAAAATGGAACTAAATGTATTTTAAAGTGATTTTTTGTTAATATGCAGCCTGCAGTCTGTGTTCTGAAAAGTTCATGTTGAAATTTGTTCTGAAAATCAATCTCAGAGGGTCGACCCAGTTAACAGCGACTCTGAACTGGACCAACCCAAAGGTATCATGGGCTGCATAAAGGATCGACAAACTGGGTCTGCATGAGTTCACTTGCATAGCAGGATGGATCCAAATGGATAAGGATCATGGATTCAGACTGGATCAGGTCGTTTCCCAGCTCATGCTGTCTGCATCTGTTTTGCGTCTGTTCTCAGTGACTTATTTTTTCCCAAAAGCAGAGTTTTTCTGTAAATGTCATTAAGCATTTTGTTTAATCCATTAATGGCAGCAATAATGACATAGTCTATAAAAATGAGATTGTTGCCGCCCATCAGTACATAATGTTCAGTAAACATTTACTGAACATTATTCAAAAATTGAAATGGTCATAAAATGTTGCAAAAGCACATTTTCATATATTAAAAAACACAAAAACAAAACAACAACATGAGGACAGCTCCAGCCTGGAGTCTATTGCCATCTGGGTAACTCGCAGGTCCAAAAGAACTGCATCTTCATCTGTCTCTCCATGCTTTTATCTTCAATTTCTGTCACCTACATTTAGTCTTTGCCAGGTTATAGCTGAACAATTAAAGATCAAAAGTCTAATTAGTATTCCAGCTTCATCTAATGAAAATTCAAGATGTGAAAATTTTCATAGTCAGTATAAAAAAAAATAATTTTATATCAATTTTTAATACTGTCTATGATGATGATAGCCAAAGCTACTTAAAAATGACTTTTTTCTCCCCTGCTGTTTCTTAAGAAAATGTTATGATGCACACTGACACAAATTCATATTTGTTCATGCTCTGGATTCAAATTGAGTTCCTGTTCTTCATTTACCTGTTCCCATGGTGAGTCCTGGTCTCGAAGTTCCACTGATGATTGTTTCTTTTTCAGCTAAAGCACACACTTAACTCAGAGTGAACATACTGAGAGCTGACTGCTTCCTGGAATAGGCCCTGATCCAAACACAGATAAACTAACTCTACTAGCTGTTAGCATCATACTAAACACACTACTTTAGGCCACCGGGATGATATGCTAAATGGACTCATACAGCACTTTTCTACTCACAGTACTTTTTACTGCAAGCCATACAATACCAATAGCATTCCCATCAGGATGCTTCCAGAGTGCATCCTGAGTTTGAGACTGATGAAGCCAGCAATGTTACGTATCCCATGTCTGAAAATTTGCTAGAGTGACAGAGTGACAGGTTCATTACCTTCTGGAACACGACAGGAACTTTGACTCCAGGAAACTTCTTCCTGTCTTTCTCCAACAGCGTGTTCAGAGGAACGCCAAACGCACCACTGTCTGATGGACAAAAAGACACACAGTGAGTGTTCTGATATATAGGGTTTTACTAAAAGAGATTACTAACACCCAGAAGACCCACAAGGGGCAGCCCACCAGGGCCCCACCATGCTGGACCCACATGTGGCCCATGGTACATTACTGCCATTGATATGGCGTGTGTACCAGAATTGTGCTCCAAAAAAACAAAACACCTACTTTTAGCCCCGCCCTTATTCACAAGGGCTCACCACATAGTTGATCACAATAGTCACATTTCTTTGTATGTTGTTTCCTTATTATAAACAACATGCCAGCAAAAATGCCTTTGTTGGTAGGTAGGAGTGAACTGTGGGGCTGTGGGGCTTGCCCATAGAAAAACCATATAGTGGCCTCAAAGGGCAAAACTGCTGTGGGCTCTCTGTGGGCACACCCACTGGGGGCCCTTGTGGGAAAAGTGTAAGTTCGCCATGCCCACCCAGTCCCACAGTTCATCCACAGTTACCCACTATGGGCCTGCACAGTCATGTTTGCTGGGTGGTAGCTGTGTTGGTGTCTTTGAAACAGCTGAGAGCACTGTGATGGTTTCCTGTGAGGCACAGGTGTCTGACTATTACTGTTTGCTTGTCATTCTGTTTGTGTGTTAATCTGTGTTTGTTTGTTAGCAAGATAACAAAAGGTAGAGCGAGAGACAGAGGTGGAGCATGGGAAAAAAAATCTTTGGAACTAGCGTTTTGCCCAGTGTTTTTAGTTTTGTGAAGTTAAATTATTGTTCAATTTCTTCAGTTTTGTTCCTTAGTTTAAAGGACTTTTGTAGTTAATTTGCTTTCATTATCAATGGTTCATTTTACGTTATATGGTTTCTTATCTTCTCATATGTGCATTTGTTTCTCCCTGGTTTATTTGTTTATTGTTTCATGTATCCTTAAGTTCCCAGCAGCTTTAGAGTTCCGTTCTCCCTGCGTTTTCCCTTCGTGTCTCCTGTATCTGTTTTCCTCAGTGTGTCTGCCTCCCCATGTGGTGTTAAGTTTGTGTTTCTGCTTCCGTGTCTTCTCACTTCCTGTTTTATTTTGCCAGCCTCGTGTTCTGTGTCCTGCTTTGCTTCCCATTGTCTTATTTGTGTAATTCTGATCACCTGTCCTTCCCAGTTGTTTCTTCTCGTCTCACTACCTCAGGTGTGTATATATTGTGTTTTTTTAATATATATATATATATATATATATATATATATACACACATACTGTATACATCTCCTTTTTTGCATCATCATAGTGTGCACCCTCCTCTTGAGTTTTCCTTTCAAGTGATCCAACTGTATTTGAGTGTAGCTCTGTTCTCTCACGTCCTGCACTGGGGTCCACCCCTGCCTCCCAGCTGACACCTTGACAACATCCCAATATATTTTGATGTTCCAAGACATCAAATTTAAATTTCAAATGTTTATTGGTTAACTGATGAGGGTGCCAAACTGGCAATGGCAAATCCAGCACATAAGGCTAGACGATCAGGAAATTATAGATTATGTGCAAAAATGAACAGGTAAATTTCTTCTAATTCAAACTACACAGACATCAGTCCTGCTTCAAGAGGAAAGTGTTAAGATTTGAGCTCTAAATCTTAAAAAGTGCAACAAGAAATTAAAAAACTGGAAGAGAAAATGAAGTTAAATAAATTCACTTCTTAAAGAAAACTATCAAAATAGTCATAATTGTATTGAAGAGTTATGGCCAGAGTCATTTTTTGTGAGCTGGCATTTTAATGAAAAAAATATAAACACTTTATGACCCATTTCTGTGTAAGATAATTATTCACACCTTATGTAAAAACTAAAAATAGTAGAAAGCACAATTATTTTTATGCTTGTGGAGCAGATGCACACCATTTACACACTGTTTTCAGGTCTAAAGTAGCCTCTGTCATTGATTACACTGGAAATGTAGTGTGGCGGCATCCACTCGGCAAACAGTGTGCAAGCAATTTGTAGCCAAGGTGTATGACAAATGAATAACATGAGCTGAAATACAGAACAAAGGCTTTGGAGACCCTTCTTTAGCTACAGTATGTGGAAGATCTGGATCATGTAGCGAATCAGTCATAATTATTTATGATTATGAATTTTTTCTCTTTGTTTTTGGTACTTTTTGAATTGATAACAATAATCAAACATATTCTTATGTGAATTTGTAAGCTTTGTTTTCTAGGCTGTGGCTTGCAATGTGTAGAATTGGAGGACCTGTCGCTTGTTTATTTATTTTCATTTGTTGTTTGTTATGTTAAAAATTCACAATTGTTAAAACAAAAGTCAACAAATAAAAACGTCGACATCACTCACTACAGCTTTCAGATATCCTGCCTGATATCCTGTTGGTCTAAACCCTTCTGTTTGTTGTGAAACTGCATCATCGTGTAAAAAGATTACGCACCCCGGCTCCTGCAGCGTGGAGGACGGGTGCGTTTGGTTTGGATTCCCAGAGTCATCAGGAAGGTGGTGAGCTCAATGTGAGAGATGAAACCCAGCTGGGTGAGGTCACGTGACGCACAGGTCTTCTGCACAGCTAAGACCCTGAGAGGGAGCGATAGATACAAACTACACACACACACACACACACACACACGCACACACACACTAGCAGCCTCCTGTATTCAATTGGATTAGACTGGAAAGAGAGCTCTACTTAGCATGCAGCAGGTCACACTCACCCGCAGCTCACTGTTGTTGTCTCTGTGGAAGCGCACGCAGTCCCAACAGGTCTTGCCCCTTTTGTGCTCAGCCACACCCTCTGAATATGGAGAGTCCCGCAGCAACCAGTCAACTTGCATCAACTGACTGATGGGGGGCGAGTATGTGTGAGGAGAAGAAGCGTGCTTGTGAGAGTCAGTGTTTATTGGAGAGTGTGTGTGGTATGTGTGTGTTGGAGAGTATGTGTGTGTCAGAACATTTGTGTGCATGATGTGCGTTGGAGAGCATGTGTTTGCTGGAGAGTGTGTGTGTTGTGGAGAGTCTGTTTTGGAGGGGGATGATGGGTGTTCAGGTAGTCCATCCTCAAAAACCAACGTTGGAAGAGATGGTCGCACTGTAAACAACACACAAATAATAGAGCAGGTACAGAAAAAACAACAAACCTGTTTCTGAAAATGTGGGGATGTTGTGTAAAATGCAAATGAAAATAGCATACAAATGATTTGCAAATCTTTTAAAGCCTATTTTCAAATCAGTTCAATTCATATAGCTATAGTTATTTTAAATAGTGTAATATCACAACAACAGTTGTCTCAAGGTGCTTTATATTGTAAGATAAAGACCCTACAATATTAGAGAGACACCCCAGTGATACCCTATGAGTGATAGTGAGCAGGAAGATTCCCTTTTAACAGGAAGAACCAGGTTCAGAGACAGGTATTTTTTTCTGTTTTCCACTTCAAGAGGAAAGCAGTAATCTATCCATGAAGGGTAGTAAGTTGTCTTACTGAGAGCTTATTATACAGTAACAGACAGTTTCCCAGGTTGAGTGACGTCTCCTATAATATGGAATGATGCTTCCTCTCCAGATTGTGTGTTATCTATGTTAAGGTGTTAATGTACGAGTCAAATGTCTGATTTGAAATGATTTGTTTCATTTTAAGAGGAGCTCCAGTATCCATGCACGAGTGAGGCTGCAGCACTGTTAACAATAGAAGTGAACTCTGTGGGAGACGCGTTTAAGTAGCTACTGTGCATGTGTTTGCACAGAGCACTGAATGAAATAATAGGGAAATCAATTCCTTCAATTATGTACAGCATTTTTCAGATACACATTTACTCTAATGGAATTCTTCCCCAGTGCTGTGTACGCCATTATTGTAAATTTGAATGTTATTAAGCAATGGTCAGACAAAAGTCAGTTTTCAGGAAATGCTATTAAATTTTCAGTTTTATGCCATATGTCAGGACAGGAATGGGAGTCTGATTAAAACAAGCCAGATGAGTGCATTTTTGAGGCTGATGCTTTCAACAAATCCATGAATGACAGTCACCCACTATAATTATTTTATCTGAACTGTGCTCTGAAGTCTGAGAGTTCAAATAAATATAGAGGCAGGTGGACAAAAAAACATGAACAAAGGCAACTTTTTTGTGTGTTTTTTTCAGTTAGAGTGTGAGAATAAGGTTTTCAAGTGAGGTATAATTCTATCTAGGTCTTTGGCTCAGCATTCAGGCTGCTCTGTGCAGTCACACGAATAAGAAAAAGCTAGACACAAATTATTTTCATTGTGCACTGATTTCTATTTAGCAATGTGACTAAAACCCCCAAACCCATCAGCTCACTGTGAAAAGGAACCTGGCTGCCTGATGTATTTGTTTGAGTTGGGATTCATCCTCCCTCCACTGTTCAACATTAAGTTCAGTTCAGTTCAGTTACAATCTGTGTCATCAGAAACATGTGGAGCGTGGCTCTAAACATGCTCTGCCAGCTTTAAGCTGTCCGTTCATGCCAACTCTGCTCCTCTCATTCCTAATCTTTCAAATTTTCTTCCTGTTAAAAGGGAACTGAACTGAAATTGAATTAATAAATGAGTAAAACCAGATCTAGTGCAGTTTTTTTTAAAATCAGCATTGAATTTAGCACAATTTTGAGTAAATTGCCTACTTCAAAAAATACCTCTGTCACAAAATTGACATTGCGCCATTGATACAGGTCACAAGTCTGAGCAATAATCTCTATGGGGTCCTCTTCCTGTCAGGAGGATGACAGGAAGAAGGAAATTGCAGAGAAACTCATAAGAGTGCAACTGTGCTTCTGCAACTCTAGATCGTCATGGTTTGAAGTGGAAAACAGAGAAAAATGCACGGTTGCAGAATCATCTCTAGATAGTAATGGTTTGGATAGCTTAATAAATATGGTCCTATTTCTATACATTGGGTAAAATAAGTATTTGACACATTGCCGATTTTGCAAGTTTTCCCACCTACAAAGAATGAAGAGGCCTGTAATTTTTATTATAGGCACACTTCAACTGTGAGAGACAGAATCTAAAAGAAATATCCAGAAAATCACACTGTATGATTTTTAAATAATTAATTTGCATTTTATTGCATGAAACAAGTATTTGATCACCTACCAACCAGCAAGAAATCTAGCTCTCACAGACCTGTTAGTTTTCTTTAAGAAGCCCTCCGATTCTGCATTAATTACCTGTATTAATTGTACCTGTTTGAACCAGTTACCTGTATAAAAGACATCTGTCCACACACTCAATTAATCACACGCCAACCTCTTCACCATGCCCAAGACCAAAGAGCTGTCTAAGGACACCGGGGACACCAGCAACAGCCCCAAAACCTGAAAGATCTGGAGATGATCTGTATGGAGGATCGGGCCAAGATCCCTGCAGCAGTGTGTGCAAACTTGGTCAAGAACTGCAGGACGTCTGACCTCTGTAACTACAAACAAAGGTTTCTGTAGTTCTGTTTTTCTATTGTATCAAATACCTATTTCATGCAATGAAATGTAAATTAATTATTTAAAAATTATAAAATGTGATTTTCTGGATTTTTTTAAAGATTCTGTCTCTCACAGTTGAAGTGTACCTACGATAAAAAATTACAGACTTCTTCATTCTTTGTAGGTGGGAAAACTTACAAAATCGGCAGTGTGTCAAATACTTATTTTACCCACTGTACAGAAATAGGACCAGATTTATTAAGCTATCCAAACCATGACTATCTAGAGCTGATTCTGCAACTGTGCAAAATCGGCAGTGCATCAAATACAGTGGAGAGTCTGAGCCAGGGCTTCTCGTCCTGTATCAGTGTCTGACCTCACAAATATGCTTCTGGAAGAATGGTCAAAAATTCCCATAAACACACTCCTGATCCTTGTGGAAAGCCTTCCCAGAAGAGTTGAAGCTGTTGTGGCTGCAAAGGGTGGCCCGTCATCATATTAAACCTTAGGGATTAAGAATGGGATGTCACTCATATGTGTGTAAAGGCAGACGAGCGAATACTTTTGACAATTTTGTGTATAACTACATTTGTGAGGCTCAGGGACATCTAGGGATTTTTTGTCCTTGCCAGAGAGACGAGATGTCTAAGGATGTTTATGGCTTCACAGATAAAAATAATCTCAACAGTGGTATTTCTGGGAATTTTTCAGGGATAGAGTGGAGTTGTCATACACTTTATAAAGCAGTCTTGTCTCTTGTAGCAAGCTCTCTTTAGACCCACCATGTTTGCATGTTAAAGACTGATAAACCTGCACATGTGTGAAGGCCACAGTAATGCAGTAACAATGCTTTTTTTTTTTTTTTTTTTGCTGACACCTAAACAACATCTTTTTAGGGAGAATCTTGTTTATTTCAGGAAGACAATGTCAAAACAAATCTGGAAAGGCATCGACCAAATATGTCACTTGTGTGACTCTGGAAGGCTAGAAAACTTATACAAGAAACTCAAAAACTAAAAGCATGAAAAAAACTCACTGAAAAGCTCTAAATAATCACAAAAACCAAAAACTAATAATTAAACAACACCACAAAAACCCAGGAACCACGACACTTTCAACTGCTGATCTACTAAAATTCTATATGAGGCAAGAATGGAAAGACATTTGGCTTCCAGCATTGCAGCAACTGGAAGCACTTATGACTTGGTGACCTTTTAGAATTCATGAAGGCCAGTGGAATGACCTAAAGGATCCCATACAGGTTCTGTGGCTGGTTGAAGACCAGTTTAAGGACAGCTAGAAACCCTAAAGCGTCAGTTAAACCACCTAAAGGACCAAGAAAACCTTTGTCTACCTGTAAAACCCATCAGAGGCACCAAAGATCTAGGGATCTAAAATCACCTAAAATCCACAGGGAAGCACCCTCTGTGAAGGACTGCATGAGTCACTTATAGGTGAGCAGAGAAACACGTACCTCTGGGAGTGTTTCGGCGGATGGTCTTGGTGGTGGTGTGGTATCGACTTGGTGGTGGCTCGGCATGGTGGGAGTGGGGGTACGTGCATCTGTCTGGTGAGTCATCGTCAGGCTGAAACTGAAAGGGAGAAAATGTTCACCTCAACCTGTTCTGTTGCCCAGGATCGATTTTAAGAAACGGAGTGTCTTGCAGTGAGTATGAACCTAAGGTGCTATGACTTTTTAAAATATAATTTGTTGTACGGGTGACTGGATAATTTCATAAAATGTCTCTATATCTCTGTTGTACATGTGTATATGTTATATACTGTATATTTCTATATGCAGTATATTGTCCATATGTTGTGTGTGTCCCACCTCAGTGAAGATATCCCGGACGTCTCTGATTGGCTGCCTGTTTCTCTTCTTTAGCGTCTCGTTATAATTGTCCAGCCTCTTCCTCACAGTGGCTGCTTGTTTCTGTGTCAGTGTGGACAACAGGACCTCAGCTGGTGGTGGCACCTCATCTGACAAGCCTGTTGGATGAGGTGCCACCAGGGAAGACAGGCCTGCCTCTGTCAGCCACGCCTCCTCAAGCTCCACCTCTAAAAGAAACAAGTCAGGCAGGAGTCAAACAGTAAGCTGACGTCTCACTCTGCTGTCAGTTTGACATACCGTCCATACTCTTTCTCTCATCCTCCTCCTCTTCTTCTTCCCCATCCTTCTCCTCCTCGATGCTGTGCACTTCCCTCCAGTAGGTCTCCATGGCAACGTGTTGGGGGTCAGAGGTGGTGGAGATGGAGGTGGCAGATGAAGACAACATCTTGTAAAAGCAGAATGTCAGTCAGAGAGAAATGGATCATAGTAATGGCTTATTTTTCATGCTGTTAGAATTTCCCAAATATGTCATAAATATGTTCTGATGTTCCTCAGATATTCAGGTTTATAGCATCATCCAGTTGCTGCATGTTTCCATATCTATGATGCGAATCTCCCATCCCACCACATCCCAAAGGTGTTCCACTGGGTGAAGATCTGATGACAGTGGATGTCGCTTGAGTGCAGTGAACTCATAGTCATGTTCAAGAAACCAGTTTTCGGTGATTGGAGCTTTGTGACGTGGTTATCCTGCTGGAAGCAGCCATCAGAAGATGGATACACTGTGATAATTAAGGGATGGACATGATACTCAGTTGGTACAATACCTAATTGGTACTGAGGGACACAAGCGTGCCAAGAAAATATCCCCCACCCCAAAATATACACCACCGAAACCCGCCTGAGCTGCTAATACAAGATAGAATGGATCCATGCTTTCATCCTGGTTACATCAAATTCTGATCCTATCATCTGAATGTCTCAGCAGAAATCAAGACTCATCCAGGCTCATCCAACATTTCTCCAATCGTCTGATGTCCAATTTTGGTGAGCCTGTGTCAATTGTAGCCTCAGTTTCCTGTTCTTGGCTGACAGAAGTAGCACCCAGTGAGGTCTTCTGCTGCTGTCAGAGATGCTCTTCTGCATACTCTGGTTATAATGAGTGGCTATTTGAGTTACTGTTACCTTTCTAGCAGTTTCAACAGTATTCATTCTCCTCTGATGTCTGCCACAAACAAAGGATTTTTACCCAGAGACCTACAGCCCACTGGATATTTTCTCTGTAAACCCCAGAGATGGTAATGTGGAAAAATCCTAGTGGATCAACAGTTTCTGAAATATTCAGATTAGTCCATCTATCACCAGAAACCGCCCCCCCCCGTCTCTATCTCTGTATGTGTGCATATATATCTCTGTATGTGTGCATATATATACAGTAACTCATATACAACAGTGACTCATATATATGTTGCTGTCTCTTGGTATTGCAACGTCTATCACTACGACTTTCTTCTTTTGTTTGTCCACCACTATGATGTCTGGTTGGTTAGCCATCACAAGTTTGTCCATCTGTATCTGGAAGTCCCACAGGATCTTAGCTCTGTTGTTCTCTACCACCCTTGGGGGCATGTCCCATTTTGACCTCGGGACTTCCAGGTCATACTTGGCACAGATGTTCCTGTATACTATGCCGGCCACGTGGTTATGGCATACCATGTATGCCCTGCCTGCTAGCATCTTGCACCCTGCTGTTATGTGCTGGATTGTCTCAGGGGCATCTCTGCACAGCCTGCACCTGGGGTTTTGCCTGATGTGGTAGACCCCAGCCTCTATCAATCTTGTGCTCAGAGCTTGTTCTTGTGCTGCCATGATTGGTGCCTCTGTGCTGTCTGTCAGTCCAGCTTTGTCCAGCCATTGGTAGGATTTCTCTATGTCAGCCACTTCTTCTATCTGCCGGTGGCACATGCCATGCAGAGGCCTGTCCTTCCATGGTGGTTCCTGTTCTTGCTCCTTTTCTTTCTTGGGTTTCTGCTGCCTGAGGTACTCATTAAGCACATGATCCTTTGTGGCCATCTTCCTGATGTATTCATGGATCTTCATTGTTTCATCTAGGACAGTGGTTCCGACACTCACTAGTCCTCGGCCACCTTCCTTCCACTTGGTGTACAGTCTCAGGGTGCTGGACTTGGGGTGAAACCCTCCATGCATGGTGAGAAGCTTTCTTGTTTTGACATCAGTGGCTTCTATCTCCTCCTTTGGCCAGCTTATTATCCCAGCAGGGTATCTGACAACTGGCAGGGCATAGGTGTTGATAGCCCGGATCTTGTTCTTCCCATTCAGCTGCCTCTTCAGGACGTGCCTTACTCTCTGCAGGTACTTGGAGGTTGCAGCTTTCCTAGTGGCCTCTTCATGGTTGCCATTAGCCTGTGGGATTCCAAGGTACTTGTAGCTGTCCTCAATGTCTGCAATGTTGCCTTCTGGTAGTGTAATCTGAACACTCGGGGCAGTGACCCCCAAACTGGGACTGTGGCTCCAGTAGATTCCTGGAACAACATCCGAGATCTCTGTCCAGAAGAGCGCAATACTGGGAACAGCTAAGATACTGTGCAGGACCCTCAAGCTCCCAGGCCTCTGGTAGAGGACTCGAGCTTGGAGGGCAAAAAGACCGCCTGTAGGGGCAAACTGGGATTTATATATATATATATATATATATATATATATATATATATATATATATATACAGTGGTGTGAAAAAGTGTTTGCCCCCTTCCTCATTTCCTGTTTTTTTGCATGTTTGTCACACTTAAGTGTTTCGGAACATCAAACCAATTTAAACAATAGTCAAGGACAACACAAGTAAACACAAAATGCAATTTGTAAATGAAGGTGTTTATTATTAAAGGTGAAAAAAAATCCAAACCATCATGGCCCTGTGTGAAAAAGTGATTGCCCCCTAAACCTAATAACTGGTTGGGCCACCCTTAGCAGCAACAACTGCAACCAAGCGTTTGCGATAACTTGCAATGAGGCTTTTACAGCGTTCTGGAGGAATTTTGGCCCACTCATCTTTGCAGAATTGTCCTAATTCAGTTACATTAGAGGGTTTTGGAGCATGAACGGCCTTTTTAAGGTCATACCACAACATCTCAATAGGATTCAGGTCAGGACTTTGGCTAGGCCACTCCAAAGTCTTCATTTTGTTTTTCTTCAGCCATTCAGTGGTGGACTTGCTGGTGTGTTTAGGATCATTGTCCTGCTGCAGAACCCAAGTTCTTTTCAGCTTGAGTACACGAACAGATGGTCGGACATTCTCCTTCAGGATCTCTTGGTAGACAGCAGAATTCATAGTTCCATTTATCACAGCAAGTCTTCCAGGTCCTGACGCAGCAAAACAGCCCCAGACCATCACACTACCACCACCATATTTTACTGTTGGTATAATGTTCTTTTTCTGAAATGCAGTGTTCCTTTTACGCCAGATGTAATGGGACACACACCTTCCAAAGAGTTCCACTTTTGTCTCATCGGTCCACAGAATGTTTTCCCAAAAGTCTTGGGGATCACCAAGATGTGTTTTGGACAAATTGAGACGAGCTTTAATGTTCTTTTTGCTCAGCAGTGGTTTTCTCCTTGGAACTCTGCCATGCAGGCCATTTTTGCCCAGTCTTTTTCTGATGGTGGAGGCATGAACGCTGACCTTAACTGAGGCAAGTGAGGCCTGCAGTTCTTTGGACGTTGTTGTGGGGTCTTTTGTGACCTCTTGGATGAGTCGTCGCTGCGCTCTTGGGGTAATTTTGGGCGGCCGGCCACTCCTGGGAAGGTTCACCACTGTTCCATGTCTTCGCCATTTGTGGATGATGGCTCTCACTGTGGTTCGCTGGATTCCCAAAGCTTTGGAAATGGTTTTATAACCCTTTCCAGACTGATATATCTCAATTACTTTCTTTCTCAATTGTTCCTGAATTTCTTTGGATCTCGGCATGATGTGTAGCTTTTAAGGATCTTCTGGTGGACCTTACTGTGTCAGGCAGCTCCTATTTAAGTGATGTCTTGATTGAGAACAGGTGTGGCAATAATCAGGCCTGGGTGTGGCTAGAGAAATTGAACTCAGGTGTGAAAAACCACAGTTATAGTATGTTTTAACAAGGGGGGCAATCACTTTTTCACACAGGGCCATGATGGTTTGGATTTTTTTTCACCTTTAATAATAAACACCTTCATTTACAAATTGCATTTTGTGTTTACTTGTGTTGTCCTTGACTATTGTTTAAATTGGTTTGATGTTCCGAAACACTTAAGTGTGACAAACATGCAAAAAAACAGGAAATGAGGAAGGGGGCAAACACTTTTTCACACCACTGTATATATATATATATATATATATATATATATATATATATATATATATATATGTGTATCCAAAATTATTAACTTGTATTCTTGTATTCACTTGTATGCCTTGATATACAAATGAACTTCAGTGACATCACAGTCTAAATCCATGGGGTGCACCATTGCAGTTGTCCGTGTTTTGAGTTTGTAGCTGCTGTTGGGATTAAGCTCAGCTCACATTATATATTTATGAAGTGTACAAAGAAAGGAAGCAAGGATGTCAGCCTCTTTCCATGTATTGATCTTTGTGTGTGGGGTGGAGGGGCTGGATGGGGGGGCAGGGTTTCAGTATGTGGCAGGGGAACCTTGGCTAATGGTTTTGGCTCTCAAGGGAGAACAGGGTGGGGTGCTAAAGTTAAAGCTAACTGTTGTATGTCCATTAGGACAGAGGAAATGGATGCTGTTGGCCAATCAGAGCATCAAGAACTAAGTGTTTTCACTCAGGTCATCTGACAATTTGACCTGGTTATTCCCCCTGCAGAGGGATGAGAAACAGACTTCAGTAGGCTGAGGACAAGCTTTAGTCTAGTTTTCTGTTTGAGTTTCAGCTCAATCCAGATTAATTTAGATTCTGTCAAAGCTTTGACTTCAAAATGTTTTCATATCATGCAATGACATAATAATAATAATAATAATAATAATAATAATAACAATAATGACAATAATAATAATAATAATAATAACACTAATGACAACAACAACAACAATAATAATAATGACAATAATAATAATAATATTAATAATGACAATAATAATAATAATAACAATAATAATAACAATAATAATAATAATAATAATATTAATAATGACAATAATAATAATAACAATAATAATAATAATAATAATAATAATAATAATAATAATAATAATGACAATAATAATAATAATAATAATAATAATAATAATAATAATGTTACAAAGTTGCAAAAGCAAACCCAGATCAGTCTAGAGTCCAGAACACTGATCTAGGTTCTACTTTAAATCTGTTTCATGATTTCTGGATTTCAAGTGGATCTAGACCTGAACTGGAACTGTTCCTGGGTCTGTTTTATATCAGGCCCACTACCTTTAACAGTCAGGAAGTTATCTATCAATAATCAGTAAGATCTATCAGTGTATCTGTCGGGTATCAACAGCAGAAACATGAAAAAAGAGACTCACCTCCAATCAGTCTGCTTGTCGATCCTCTCTGTGCGGAGACATGAGGAGAGGAGACAGGAGGGGCGACACTGTGCGGGTGTGTGGTAAGAGCATGGGAGTAACGGTGGGCTGGAGCTTCCCAGTTTAGAGCAGCTGCTGGACACCAGCTCACACTAGGAAAGTCGGAGAGCTTCTGTCTATTGTGGTGGTGCCTTCCTTTCTGTGACCACAATTTTATGGAACTGGTATCAAATTAAATAAGCTGATTTTTCACTGATATCAGAGACAGACTCAGCTATCCTGGGGTTGCTAATTTACTACAGAATAGAATAGTCTTGCTGAAGGATCCCACAGTAAATTAGCTGCATTGAGAGATAACAGTCGACTAGTGAACTAAATGTTTATACACGGTGTGTTTTTAGGGTGATTTTATGCTGTAACTTTTCACTAGGAGGTGAAATACATAAACTGTTCTCAAGCGTTTAATGCTAGCCAAATAAGAATGATAATTGTGTAATTCTTCCCCAGTTAAAAATCCCATCTGTGCCTATGGGGTTACTGCAAATATCATCACAATGAATTATTTTCTTATGACTGACTGAAACTTCTGCAATAATTCCTCATATTTCAGCAACCATTACATGGATAAAAAGAGATATCTTATTTTTGGGTAAATGTCAGTTGTTGTTATAAAATAAGTTAGTTCACTTCCTTTACGTCTCTCAGCAAATGAGTTGCCAGTGTGTGCTTTATTGCAAATTAGAAGTTTCCTTAATTATTGTAACTATCACATCAAATGAGGAGTTCCTTTCATTTCATTTTCAGTGTTTCCAAGTAAAATCCCACTCTATTGTGCTGTTGTCATAATAATAATAATTATAATTATATTGAAAAGTCAACAAAGCAAAATAGAATTTAAATTGGTTTAACTAAATGTAGAAAAACTATTGGATGTTCTGGGAGTGTAGGGTCGAAATAAACTTTTGATTTTCTGCACGACAAATGTTCTGCACTGTTGAGAGTTACTGCATGAGGTATGAAAGATTTCCCTGATGTGATCCTTGTGCCAGCAGAACTGAATCAGTCTGGGGCATCAGTCTGGGGCAGAAGCCTACATGTCTCCTTGCACAGCCACTGCACCACTTTAGTGCATTGCATACAGTTTTACATAAATAGACAGCTTATTTGCTGTTTCTGTACTGACTTTGCTCACTGTAACTATCAGATCCTTATTTATTTTTAGTTAGATTCTTATCTTCTATCTCGTATTCTTTATTATTTTGGCATCTGGAGGATGGCTCCAACAAAATTTCATTGTATTCTGCAATGACTATAAAGATAGCTTATCTTATCTTATCTTATGTACTCCTCGACCATATCAGCATCCTGTACCAGGGTAGGCACGGGCTGTGTAGCTGTCCTCTGCTATACAGTATCATGATGTTAGCTTTAGCTTGGCTATTTGACAGACATTCAGTGTTGTCTTGCTCCAGTGCTGTCAGTAACCTCACCTCTGAGCACTCACTCTTGCCCACTCAGGGATATCATACATTAGAGTTTCAGTGTCACAAATCTAGAATCATTCTCAGTAACTTTATACTGGCTTATCCATGTTAATCATGCTAAAAGTAAACTATACTTAGCTGCTCTCACACAGCATGCCTAGTCTGATTCCTAATGTGTAACTGATTTGACATCATTCAGCTGAATTTTATTTACTGCACCCATGAATCATTTCGGTGCACACTTCTAGAAATAATTGTCTGTGTGCACAGTTGCCATGCCATCCACAAATGCAAGCTGAAGCTCTATCGTACAGAGAAGAAGCCATATGTGAACATGATCTAGAACCAATGAAAGAAACATATCTTCACTGGACCAAAGCTCATTCAAAATGAACTGAGGCAAAACTGTTCTATTGTCAGACAAATCAAATTTTGAAATTAAAACATGGACAATGAATCCTCTGGACTAAAGAGGCGAGATACTGTCCAGCCTGTTTTCAGCACTCAGTTCAAAAGTCACCATCTCTGATGGTTTGGTTCTCTGATGGCATCAAAGCGATCAACCAATCAACCGAGCAATCAATCTATCCATCAACTCAATCAACAAATCAATCAATCAACAAATCAATCAATCAATCAATCAACTAACCCATCCATCCATCATCCAACCAATCAATCCATCAATCAATCAGCCAATCAGTCAATCAATTAATTAATCCATCCATCTATCCATCCATCCACCATGAGCAAGACTAGGTTTTCTTTAACAAACTCTGAGTTTCTCTGTGACTCCTCCCCTCCTGCTGCACCTGAACCACCCATCTGACACTTCGATTTATTTCCTCATTCTTAAAGTCGCTGTCAGAGGAGCAAATTCTTCTGCACAAGTTTTTACAAACACTGAGATCCCAATTAGACATTTGTTTGCTATTTTTTGTACTAATCAATCATTCACTCAATATATGAGGACAGAGACAGTGATTGGGTTACTCATGGATTTATAATCAGCTCAGGATAAAAATCTCCAGTCTCCATCTTTCTAACTCTGTGACTCTGTGGACAGTAATGCAGTTGTCAGACTGCCATTCGGGTTCTCTGAAATATTTACTTATGTTACTGTAGAATCACTGTTTAAATAAAAAATCATCTGCTCTTTTCCAGTTAAATGTGAGACAGTTCCTATTACTTAAAGTATTAACAGTATGTCAGTAAAACATCAGGAAGTCATCATCTATCAGTGAAGGCTGATATTAGATCAGATTAGAAACCGATTGGGAAACATCAAAGCAGAGTTCTTCTGTAAATATCTAAGTATTTTTATCCAGTAATGGCAGAAATAATTAAATTCATTCTTTTTTCTTTTCTTTTTTTTAAAGTGAGCTTGTTACTTTCAATCAGTACATTAAAGGTTTACTGAAGAATTACTGAAATAAATGAAATTTGTAAACTGTAGCAAAAACATTTTTTTTTAATTTAATAAAAATTAAACTTAGGGGGCAGATCCACCCTTGTCTGTTACTCTCTCAGTAGCTAACATCACAGGTCCATCAGTAAACTGTGTCTGATGTATAAACATAAAATTAGGATTCCAGCATATAATCAAAATTCAACGGGGGTTGAGGTGCCTGGGGAGGGAGCTCAGGATCGGAGTGTAAGCAGGGGAAAGTTAGTGGCGTAATCCACCTCCTCTGTTCAATGGTGGTTGTTCACAGTGGACATATGTCCACAGGTGCCTCAACCCCCATTCACACCTTTGTTCAGGTGACCTCAGTAGGCCACTTGATACAATGGGGTGAAGTCCCAAATTGGTTTCACCCAAAACCACTGATTGTAATGACCCACACCTCCTTTCACACCTTGGCGCTTGTGATTATGCAAATGAACAATAGTGGTTCACACCAGGGGACTACGCCCACTGGGGTTTAAATCCCTGGGTCTCTCCACCTTTTGGTTTGAGAACTGAAGAAGCCTTTCGTATGAGAGGTGAAACAAAAAGACGCCCAGTTCCCCTTTTCCAAACTCCAGAGATCATTTGTAGATGATGCTCAAATGGCAAAAAACAGGTTTATTCTGCCATTGTTTACATACAGAGTCACAAAACATCATTTAGTTTCCCGTGTGATGATTTAAAACAATTTCAGACATTTATTTGGTTACATTCAAACTCTAAAAGCTTTTAATGAAAGCACATTTAGTGGAAGTCTCTTTGCTGCCCCGAGCAAAGCAAAGTCTTTGAATAAATGTGAATATGCTTCATGTCAAAAACAAACAGACCCAATAAGGGACAGAGTAATCTATATTTTTATGCTCTTACATGTAAGAGCAGGGTTTATGTGAGATGAGGCTAAACTATTCTGTTAGAAACTGACTCTGTGGAGGCTGAGAATACACTGAGAGCTCGAGGGGAGCACAGTAGTTATTCAGAGGGTGATTTCCTACAAACGAGTATACGCTATAAACCTGAAATCTGTGCGTAACAGCTGACCTTTACTATGCAGAACACACAACATACTTTACCATCTTGTTACTAACCTACATGTTAGAGGGAGGAGCCCCAACATTGCTTTGGTTTTCAAGGTAGAGGTAGCAGGAGGTAGAACAAAGCACAGCAATGTTTGTCATATTCTCTGAGGTCTTTCATATATGAATCAGATTCTAGTATAAAACTATTTCACTGCAAAAGTTGTCAAATTATTTATTGCAGAACCTCGCATGAATTAACAGTTAATTGAACAGGAGCACTGTTTTAGAAGATTCTGCTTTATTAGATGTGTGCCAGCTCCTCTGAGTAGTGAGCAGCGGAGGGCAGGGGAGTCTGACACTCAGGATCAGTTACTGAATGATGACCTCTCTCTCTCTCTCGCTCACTCGCTCGCTAGCTCGCTCTCCTCCGGGAGCATGCGCAGAGGCCCTGTTTCTCGGTGTTTCCGTGTTGTTTCGTGTGTCAGCAGATTGAGGCGGATCATCGCGGTTGGTAAGTTTCATACTACGCTCTAGTACTTGGGTCGGCTCGCCTCCTCCGTCTCCGTCTGGCCCTGTGGCTACTTTTAGTGGCTAGCTCTTGCGGTTGCCACCGTTCACAGAGGCGCTGAGGCCGACGGGGGAGAGACGCGGACCGCCGCCTCATTCCGCTGTTTGTTTCCTGACAGAAGCTGTCAGGTCACACTCATTTGGCGCGCTTCCGCTTGCGCCTTCACAATAAGAGCTCTTGCTGCCGAACGAGCTCCTTCCAGGCGTGTTTTTTGGAAGATAAGTTCAGAAACCGCATAAATAGTGAGAGAAAAAAAAAACGACAGAGAAACGTAATTTGACTCTTTAAAAAATATATTTTTTTCCCCACAAAATGACGAGTTAATTATCAAAATAGACCATCCTGATACCTTTTGGATACACACTTTGAGCTGCAGTCAGTTATTATAAGTAGACTTAATGCCTTCTGCGAAGATTTACAGAACAGGACATGGACAGGACCCTCCTCACTTTTCTGTGACTTTTACTGAAACTCGCATTGTTCACTTCCACCAGATGTCTTCGTAACTTTAGTCAGGAGCTGTTAAAGCTGATAGAACGATATACAAGAAGATAATCAGTATAAATAGGTAAAACAGCCACAGACGGGTAGTTTTACTAGGAGTATGTATTACTGAAGTCCCATTTTCAGTGCAGCATCCTGACCTTTAGTACTGTAACCATTTCAAACTTATGTATAAATGGTAAATACATGATAAAGTAAAATTATAATTAATAACACTTTCAGTGGCTTGCCTATCCTAGCTATATGATGTGTATATAAAGATGTAATTTCCTCTAAACAGTTTGTAAAGTGCAGCCGCAACGGCAACAAATGTTTTTGAGACTCAAAGAGGCCATTCAGAGGCGATGCAGTTGCCTTCAGCGGTACATGAAATCTTATTTTGAAGGTGGATGTGTGTTGACTTCCTCCGTGTTTTAATGGCGTTGCTTCCAACCGTGATGAAAATGATGACAAGTGTAGTAACAATGTTTCTGTCATAGATCAGTGATCGTTTGATTCTCGTTGATTTAATTGATTCAGGGTCACCATGGCGTGTTGATGTTGAGTTTTTTCAGCTGATGCTACTGATGTTGTGACTGGAGTTTGGAGTTTAGATCACATGTTTGTCTCTGTATTCCTTTAAAAGATTTAATCTAATCTTAAATCTTATCAAAGTTTCACTTTTTATTTCCTTAAATAGAAATAATGAAGTGACCATGGGAAACCTACCTGTAATGCTGGACTGCTGCCATGAAGCAGGATATCTGAGGGAGAAGCTGCCAGGGGATTAATTAGCAAATGTGTCTGATTAATTTTCAAACCAAAATATCACTTATTTTCTGATATCAGCTTTTTAAAACTAAGAATTTTCTAAATTTTAATTTAAGTGTCCAGTGTCCACAGATTGAACTGCTTAATCTAGAATATAATTCACAAATTTATCAATAAACAAGGATCTAAAAATATGTGAGGATTTTATACAGTACGTAACCTTTATTTCTTTATATTTTGGTAGGACAATGGGGGAAAAGATGCAGCAATTTATTGAAACTTATGCAAACATAAATGGAAATACAGTATATAAGGCAAACAGAGTTTGTACAATTCTAAAAAGCTTTAAAGGCAATAATTGTTATAACCACCTTTGTTCTTCAACACAGCTGGATTTTTGCCTGTTTCTTAAGGCCATGACTTTCAGATACTTTCATCTGTTGAAAACAGTTTTTTTAAAGCCTGCCACTTCTTCTTTTGTCCTCCACTTGCCCTGAAATTTTTTAAGAACACACAAGATATGCCCAGATTTATCTTTGGCATTTTTCATGGATTCAGCCAAAGAAATTAAAAACAACCTGTGTTTTTGTGACAGGCTGCTGGTAACAAAGTGGCTACACTTTAAAATTGGTTCTTTGCTAAGTTGGCTGTTATGTGTATGTGACACAGCACGGGTTCATCCCTGCCTTTTCTAGGCTCGAATGAGTCACAGGTCAGTGTTGACAAACAACAACAAAAGCTCTGAAAATGGTCAGGTAGAAAGACGGCATTAAAAATGAGGGGAAAAGCAGCCAGTGTCCAAAGAAAAAAGTCAAAAGACTTTCATAAACCCTAAAGACCACTTTGAAAAATTATAAGAACGTCTGGCTCCTTGGAAGCAAAATATAAAGAATTCTTGGGTGGCTGAAGACTTTTGCACAGGATTGTATTTCTGCATAAATGTGCCCTAAAGGATAACTCAATGCTGCAGAAATTCCCAGTGAACAGAAGGGGTTTTCATTGTTGGCCAGCAGCTGTGGCTCTTAGGGGACGTGTAGTGCACAGGTAAAACAGCTGGCACCGCACAGTGAGCAAACCTGCACCTTAAATTCTGCTGGTGCTTCATCTCATCTAATCTCAGCAGAAAACGTAAAGATAAGGATTCTAAAATCCTAAAATAGGATTACTAGTGCGTCTCTAGGCTTTATCACCCACCCCTAATTGAGGATAACCATGATATTAAAAAAAAAAGAAATATCAGGTATCAGTGATGCGTATAAAAAGCTAAAAGCTAAAAGCTGAGGGGTGAAGCAGGATTAAGCGCTTGGCAGGTTATGTCTAGCTTAAAGTCTGAGTTTTCTGTTTCAGAAAGTGGCCCTCTTTTTACCTAGCTAAATCACTATGGCAACAGATGCTGAACACATAACTGAGGGCAGGTTGTGTTCCAGTTTTTATGTTTCGTTTTTGTTTTTGGTTGGAATCACCAGGTTTTCACTGATTCCTTTATTAACAGTGTTTTAAGTGTAATAGAGAGTATCTGCTGGGGGTGTATTAGGGTGTATAGTTTCAGAGCTGTAATGTGTTAGGCATCACTTTAGAAATAAACAGCAGCGCTGAGAGCGAACTCAGCAGTCAACATAATTTGAATTAAAATGTTTTTCTTCCCTCTGTGCGCTAAATCACCAGGTTTATGATTTTCAGCATTAGTCTCTTCCTTTTTTGCAACAGAGTTGCATTTTACAGTGATATCAGTTATATTTTTTATTTTCATTTTAGACATTTAATCACAATTTTGCCACCATCTGATAATGTCTCTGATTGGAGTAGGTGGGACTCATAGGATCATCGTGTGTGGAAGAAGGGCCATACGACCAGGAAATGGTTGTTGTGTTTGTGACATTTCAGCCACATATGCAGATAGATGCAGAGTGCAGGAAGCCAACGGGTAGATGTGGCTTTGGAATCAGTTTGATTTACTAACGTTCACACAGTGGTCAGAACATTAAGTTAAGCATGTTTCCACATGACTGAGGCCCAGCATGAGGGGAGATCTGGATTCAGCCTGAAGCATTTCAGTTTGTCACAGTTACTAATCGAAGCATGAATCAGTCAACAAATAAAGCAACAGAAAAATTATCAGCAGCTATTTTAGCAGTTTGTTAGCAGTTACTTGCATGTAGCAAATGGATATTTTAATATTCAGGGTTTATTTACAGATGAAAACTAATAATGCATCACTTGTTCTTCATCAAACACCCAAAAAATCAGAGAGCAGGGTGGGGAAAGTGATGGTGTTTGGCATTAGTAACTTGTGGAACCTTTCAAGGAGGTATTTTGGATGTCTCGGTTAAACAGCCTTCTTCATGTCAGTTTACAGTTTGTAATGTAGCTAAACAGCAAAACTACAAATAATATTTCAGGACTGTTGGGGCATCACATCTGAGAAGCATTTTTTTTTTCCAAATCTCTTTGATCTGATTCGTTTCACTTTGGGTTTAAACTTCAGTTTACTGTGAAATCAAATTTGCCTCTTATTTCTCACAGACTTTAAATTATTTTATTGATTGATTGATTCATATTTGTTCATTTTATTTTTCATGTTTGTTTTCTGTTTGAACAGAAAAGAGCCAAAGAAGAAGACGAGGAGATGAAGAGCAAAATCAGCACCGCTCAAGGTAACACACACTCACCTCCCGCAGTAACACACGCTCACCTCCCGCAGTAACACACGCTCACCTCCCGCAGTAACACACACTCACCTCCCGCAGTAACACACACTGACTTCCCACAGTAACACACCGACTCACCTCCCGCAGTAACACACGCTCACCTCCCGCAGTAACACACGCTCACCTCCCGCAGTAACACACGCTCACCTCCCGCAGTAACACACGCTCACCTCCCGCAGTAACACACGCTCACCTCCCGCAGTAACACACGCTCACCTCCCGCAGTAACACACGCTCACCTCCCGCAGTAACACACGCTCACCTCCCGCAGTAACACACGCTCACCTCCCGCAGTAACACCGCTCACCTCCCGCAGAACACACGCTCACCTCCCGCAGTAACACACGCTCACCTCCCGCAGCACACGCTCACCTCCCGCAGTAACACACGCTCACCTCCCACAGTAACACACGCTCACCTCCCGCAGTAACACACACTCACCTCCCACAGTAACACACGCTCACCTCCCACAGTAACACACGCTCACCTCCCACAGTACACACACTCACCTCCCGCAGTAACACACGCTCACCTCCCGCAGTAACACACGCTCACCTCCCGCAGTAACACACACTCACCTCCCACAGTAACACACACTCACCTCCCGCAGTAACACACACTCACCTCCCGCAGTAACACACACTCACCTCCTGGTTTACCGACCGGGGACGCTCCCTGGTAGAAACATTTCTTCAGTTATGCTCTTTCTTTAAAATCCACCAAGATCAGAGTCAGGATTGCATTTCAGGCACATGCTAAACAAGATAAGATATCCTTTACAACTCCTGGCAAAACCTATGGACTCACAACATTCAGCTTTTTTACTGTGCAGCAAGTCAATAAATTATAGATGCCACACAAAACTGTTTTTGTTTAATAGCTGAACATTCTGGCTTCATGAAATATACCTCAAACTAGTTAACACTGGATGTGCCTTTTTATGGACCTTTTTTTTAAAAAAAATTCCACTTGATCTGGAGTGTTTGCTGGCCATGTGATTGAGTTATGAAAAAGAAAAACATTAACACTTTTTACCAAGATCCACTAGCATCCTAACAAATGACTTAATGATTATCAAATCTGCTTTCTAACAGTGGAATGAGAATGTTTCTTACAGTTCTGTTACAAACAAACAGGAGTTTCTGCCCCTTTGTGCCCATGTTTGTGAAGGTCTGCAGGCACTCTCTCTGCTGCCGACTAATTTGCATATTTAGATTTGTGCAGGTATTTGTGATAGAAATGCAGGCGGCATGTTATATTACCACAGAATTATAAATTGTGTACAGTACCAAGGAATAGCTTGTACCAGCCGCGGATGTTAGCTGAGGAATATTAGACTGAAATTTACTAATGAGGTAACAAGTACAGATAATATTGTGGAAACAAATGTAGCAGTGCATATGTAGCAAATCCAATTAGCAATAGTGCAGTAATATTTTGGTAACAATGTGATAACCTTTAAGGAATAAAATGGTAATTTTGAATTAAACATTTGTAATATAGTGACATTGATGTAGTGGTAACTTCATAATAGCATGGCAATGTACAGTAGATTGGATGTTTTCACATATTAGGATACTATTACCATATTATAATACTGATATTAATCCTACTTTATAAGTATCCCCAAATTTTCCTGTATTTGAAGGGAGTGATGAATAATGAATCACAAAACACAAAAATACCTCTTTCTACTATATTTCAAGCTAATATTTCCTAAAACTGAAAGCAAAGAGCACAAAAACATGTTTGCATATGATAAATGTAAATGTTATAATCATTAACCCAACATGGGTGTTATGACTGTTTTATATTAAGCCACTGGGGCGTGGGACTGTTCCTTTTATTTCTATTAATTTATATCATATAGCTCTTCATAGTTCACAAAAAAATTTACTAATGAGCAAATAGAAGGTGGTGTATCTCCAGAAACCTTCTCTGATCCATCTGTGAACACCATAAGACTCATGAAACTGGTAGGAGCCAACCCTTCTGCACACAGTCCAAGTCTGGCTTGGACTGACTGCAGTCACTCTCAGAGACTGTCCAAGGTTTCCAAATAATTGCTGTCTAATTCATAGATGCAGAGTGACTGCCAGTTGGCATGCTGGTTATATTCCTGTAGAGCATGAAGGTTACTGAGCACAAATACAAGAATTAAATGTGGATTTCTGTGTATGCAGACACCAACAGAGATCTGATTTTCAATGATGTATCACAGTTATTTGCTGTATTATCAGAAACAGATTGCATGTAATTGCCAACGTGACTCCATTCAGTTGCAGACTGATATGAGATGGACAGCAGTCTGACTCCATCTTATGGCAGCATTTATGACAGGTTTTAGTGACAGTGTTGGCATGCTTGACAATCTCATTTTGCAGCAAAAATGAACTTAAAATTGAGATAACTTTATCTTATTGATGAAAAAAAATCTTATTGGATAAAACAGGTATTGGCAAAATGTAACTTTGAGGACATAATTTGCCATTTTCTTATCACGAGTGAAGTACTGTGATAATATCGAATTGTGGGGTGTCTGGTGATTCCCACCTCATGTGTGGACATACCTTAACCCTACCACAGACCTCGAAGTTTGAACATGTCCCAGCTGACACTGAATCAGAGATGAAACAGAGTAATTGGGGCAGTGATGTGATTATCTGTGATCCTCAGTGAATGTGAAGAGGCGGTCCTGGTCCTGGCAGCAGTACCTAACTGAGCAGAAGGCTGAAGCTGCTCCACTCACAGTGTTTACAGAGGTAACACACACAGAGGTAACATGTAAATGTAGATTACACAGTATGGGGAGGACGGCTGAGAGGATTGTGACACCTGTGACTGGAGCTGATCGACTGGTATTTGTATAATGCTTTTCTGGTCTCACTGAGCACCCTTTATTTAACCATATGTTTATACAGAGCTTTATCTCATACATTTTAGCACTTCATCTACCTCACTTCCATTGCCAATTTAAAATCACCAATGCGTGTCTTTGGACCGTGGGTGGGAGCCAGAGTAAGAGAGAGAACGTGTGCCGCTGTGCCGTTTTTGAGACAACAGAAACAATGGCAGCACCTGGCTTGTAACTTTTGAATGAACTGAGCTTCACTCCATTAACTCAGGAATTTAAAAAGAAACGACTTAACACAGCTGATCAGCTACAAACCCTTTTTATTACAGATGAAAATAATAACCAAAGTCTTAGGCACCCAAATAGAAACTGTGACCTCAATTTTAAACCGTCCCTGATTAGACAGGCTTCAGTTAATATACACAGACTTGGTCAGAATAATGAGGTCCACTGGTCATTTTTATTTGTACTCCACATTAATTTGCTTTAGAGGAGATTGTGTAATTCACCAAAAGCCACAGTCACTACAAATGGATGAACTCATCCACTTTCACACTGAGAAACATGACAAGGGCGCCTATTTTCTTCTTCACACTTCATGGTTTTAACAGAACCACTCAAAATAAGACAGTCAAAGGAATTACCAGTACCTTTTCGAAAATATCAAAATACATAATAAACTGGAATAAATTCACAATGATTGAGATTCTGCTGATTAATGTCCCCCACTTTGTTCCAGAAAAGTCAAGTTTTTGGGTCTAGGTAGACTTCCGAAAATAAGGAAAATAATAGGTAGAGAGTGCATTTCCTACTGAAAATGGAGTGTGAATGCCCTGCATTGTTGTAACTGCTGGACTATTACTTAAACTTTCTTTAAAAAAACCCGAAACAAAACAAACTAAAACTAATTCATTAACAATTGTTAACAGCAATTGTTATTGTTAAATAAGTTTTAATGGGTTTTGTATGCTGACTGAATTGTTGTGCAAGTCTAGTTTTTATTAGAGCTCCTTAAAAAGTTTAATACATTAATAATAAAAGTAATAAAAAGCATATGTCTGATCTCTGACCTGTCTCTGTCTCTCTTACCTGTCTGTTAGTCCCAGTCCTTTCCCACTAGGAAAACTGGTTTTAAAGTTGGGATGAAGTTGGAAGGCATTGACCCAATGCATCCCTCCATGTTTTGCGTGGTGACAGTTGCAGAGGTAAAATTGTTGCACACATTCACATAGACACTCCTGTTTGAATGCAGTCTCATGATTCTCCCGTCTCTATCAGGTGATTGGCTGTCGGCTGCGTCTTCATATTGATGGGTATTCAGAGTGCTATGACTTCTGGGTAAATGCAGATTCACCAGACATTAGACCGGCAGGCTGGTGTAAAGAGCACAACCACAAACTTCACCCACCTAAAGGTAGAACAGGTACACCAGTCCCTTCAGAGGTAACTACATGGTGTGGGTTACTTCATCTGTTTGTTTGTCTGCAGGTCACAGTGAGACAGAGTTCGAGTGGCAGCAGTACCTTCAGTCCACAGACTCTCAGTCTGCACCACCAGTCCTGTTCACCTGTCATACTGGGGTCAGCATACAGTCTGTCTGTTCACCTGTCACACTGCAGTCAAGATACTCTTGTCTGTCTGACCACCTATCCTGTCTGTTTCTTAGGGCTGCAGGTTCACGGTGGGGATGAAGTTGGAGGCAGTCGACAGAAAGAACCCTGGACTTGTCTGTGTTGCCTCCGTAGCTGATGTCATTGATGAGCGCTTCCTTGTTCACTTTGACAACTGGGACGACACATATGATTACTGGTGAGAGAGATGGGTGATGGACTTATTTCTGTTTGCAGGATTTTTAGATTGGTGGTTGGTGTTACCCATCAGGTGAAGTTGCAGCTGTTTCTTTGCGATTATTTGAGCTACGTGTCATCTGATATTTATTAATTAACACTGGGTGTATGTACTGATGGTTGTATTGATCCATCAGGTGTGACAGCAGCAGTCCATACATCCATCCGGTGGGCTGGTGTCAAGAACAGGGACGACCTCTGACTGCACCGCAGGGTATGCAGTCCTTCTAAACACTATACTTATAAATGCACATTACTGTAAAACAATAATCAAACAACAGATAAACAAAAAAATGCTCCTTTAAGTCCAAACATGGCAACCCATTTTATTAAAAAACTCCTGAAGAGAAAAAAGAAAACCATGTTCAGATGATATACCAGCTCTTCAGACTAGTTATTTATAAAATGCAAATACAAAAAGGTTTCCAGACATTTTCAAATGTATATTCTTTTACCCTTTAACATATGTTACTTTTTCTAGTGGAAGGAAGCTGATTTCCAGTTATCTGTTGAGATTTGAGTTTTGAAATTTTTGTTCTCTATGTTTAGCTCATAATTTGAACTTTCTAATGGCTTTAAATTACTTAAATGGGACTTAAATTAATTCTAACTTTCATCTGTAGATATTTAAAGAATGGCTCAGACTGCAGTTTATACCTCAATTCTCTAAGGAACATTATAACAGCAGAATTAGGAAGATGCAGATTTTGATTTATTTTAAGCCAATAAAAGACTAAATGAGTATCTCCTCCCTCCCATACAACTGTTACTCATGAAGTTCCACACTGTTCTGTGTTGGGACTTTTTCACAATTTACATGCTTCACTTAGGCAATCTGAGAACACTACATATGTTTATACTACTATGCAGATGATACCCGATTTTATCTATCCCCTTCAGTTACCGCATACACAGTTCTCTTTCTGTAGTTATATATTGTACTTCAATATTCATTTTCTGACATCTTCTACCTAAATATTATGTAGGCAGAGGATGAATTTTTTTTCATCAAAATTGCTGTATTGTGACTAAAGGGGTTAAAAATGAAGCCACCCCAATTTTTTTGTGAACATCGATTATTCAAACAGTAAATAGTGCTTTATGTCTACACTCAGTTTCAGATTTGGGTTTTGCCTGTACAGACTGCGCATTTATAGTTAGAGGAGTGACCAACATGTAAACCAGAGAGCTGTCTGTGGCTGAAAAACAAGCAATTGTGAAGCTGAGAGAAGATCATCAGAAAATCAGAGCCATTGCTAAAACATTGACCATATCCAGTATCAACCGTTTGGAACGCCCTGAAGAAGAAAGTCATCGTTGGTGTTCTAAGTAACAGATGTCGAACAGGTAGACCAAGGAAAACAACAGCTGTTGCTGTATAGAGAGAAACCTCAGAAATTCTGGGATAAGTTTTATGGACTGATGAGACAAAGATTAACCTTTACCAAGACGATGGAAAGGCTAGGCTTTGGAGAAAGAAAAAATCTGCTCATGATCCCAAACACACTAGCCCATTTGTGAAACACAGTGGAGGTAATGTCATGGCTTCTTCTGGGATGGGCTCATTAATCTTCGTTGAGGATATCAAATATGAAGGCAGCAGTACAATGAACTCAGAAGTCTGCAGAAGCATTTTGTCTGCCAATTTAAATAAAGATGCAACCAATATAGACATGATGCAGTTATTGCAATCAAAGGATTTACAACTAAATATTAAGTCACTTATTATCTGTTGCAATACTTTTTTTCACAAATGGGAGGGAGGTCAGTGTGTGTTACTGTAGGAGGGTGGCTTCAGACAAATGGTGCTATCTTCTGAACAGATGTAAATATCTGGAAATAAAAAAAAATCATCTCATATTGATTTTGTTTATGATAAACTGAAATGTTTCAAGTCTACAGCAAAAAAAAAAAAAAAAGGGACTGGCCTCACTGTTCCAGTAATTTTGGAGGGAGTGTATGTCAAACTGATATTTTCATCTGTGCAATATTGCTAAAATCAGGAACATCCTGTCTCAGGTTGACGCTGAAAAATTAGTTCATGCATTTGTTACTTTGAGGCTGGATTATTGTAATTCATTGGTCTAAAAGCTCTATGAAAAGAACACCACACATGCAAGTGCTAACAGAAAATAGAAAGAGCATATTGATCGTATGAGAGAAGAAGTGAAGAACTCTTTTTGGGAGAATAAGATACACAAAGGTCTTTAGGATATGATCTTAAAGACTTTAGTTTCATGTCATCCCAACAGAGCACTTTGCTCTCAGCCTGCAGGCTGGTTTGTGGTTCTTAGAGTTTCCTAAAGGCTTTTGAAAAAGCCTATAGTTAGGGCTGGGATCAGGTAGCCTAAACCATGTCTTAGTTATGCTGCTATGGGTTCAGGCTGCTGGGGGTCTTCCCATGATGCACTAGGCATGTCTTCTCCATTCACTTCTTTTCACAAGTCTATATGCCAGTATTGCATGCCATATGTGTGTATGTTTTCTTTTCTCTCTTTTTGATCTCCTTTTTCCCCATTTCTTTCCTTCAGCCGCCCGACTGCTTGTGGTAGCAGTGCTGCTCATAGGGGATCATCTGATCATTGATGTTCTCTCTCTAAAACTGTAGGGTCTTTACCTTAAAAGGGTAAAATGGGTATATACCTTATAAAGCACCTTGAGGCACATATACTGGCGAATATATATTCCCCCACTCACCCTGCAGGCAGTCTTTGTTTGTCCTCTAAGCTCAGGTCCTCTCCCAGAGGCCTGGGAACTTGAGGGTCCTGCGCAGTATCTTAGCTGTTCCCAGGACTGCGCTCTTCTGGACAGAGACCTCAGACATCATTCCTGGAATCTGCTGCAGCCATTCTCCCAGTTTGGGGGTCACTGTGTTCCAGTTGCCAGGGGGCAGCTGTTACCTTCACTAAAAATGAAGGTGGAGTGTTGGCAAAACACCCAGTTAAGCTCATTACATTCAGACATTGTCAATCTGAAAGTTCTGGCACCTGGTCAGCTTTCCTGTTTTATTTCACCAGACATAGTCAGAACTGCCATCCCCTCTCCATCATCATCAGAGCTTTCCTTGCTAATGTACTAAAGGAGTTATTAACAGTTTTTTCACATTTCATCTTCTCTACATCACACATGTTGGCCAAGGTTGTTAGCAGGGTGAAACTCCTCTGCTAGGATGATAACTCACTGAAGCTCGTTTCTTTGCTAATGCTCGCTGTATTTCCACTCAAAGTGCAGATCGTAACTGATCTCAGAGCAGTGAAAGCAGAGCCAGAGGCAGCTTGCCTCACACACTGGTCTCTGTCAGTGTGCCGTCAAAGAATAGGCGTTCATCAACAATGCACATGCAAAACCACCAGAAGAAAGCTGCTGGCCTCTCTGCTTGCCCTACTAAAGCCATTGTTAACAGGAGACAGATACGCCTGTAAAATGAATACAGCTACAGTTTCCTATGAGCATGAGAGTGGTGCTTTCAGCAACAATAGCCAGCTGCAGCCACGAGATGTCAGTAATGTAAAGAATGCATGCAAACAGGCTTATGACAGCATTTGAATTCATGTCTAGTTTCAGATTTGACAAGGCACGCTCGTCCTGATGGAGCACCACTGTAGAGGTGTGTGCGTATTGTGCAGTTTTTAAATTGTGATTTTATTTATTAAGGGAGAAAAGCTATCCAAACCCATCTGGCCCTGTGTGAAAATGTAAACGCTCCCCTTGTTAAATCATGAATTAATATTTAAATTTAAATTAATATTTTTTTGGAAGGCTAAGTTGAGTTCAGTTTCACTAGGGCTGTACCCTTTAGGTTCTTTCCCTTATAAACTATGTGTATAAGTTAAAGATCCTACAATTTTAGAGGAAATAAGATGATCCCCTATGAGCAGCACTTGTACTTCTCTCTGTTGAAGCTTTGGATAATTACTAGGTTCTGTGGAAAAAAAATCAGCAGCAAACTATTCTTAACTTTGTGAAGCCAACACCTGACAGGATGAGCAAGGATATGGGAAAAACAATTAAACAGTTGAAGCTAACTTCCTTTGGTGCTAGAAACATAGCTCGGGAAGCTAATGATGACATGGACAAAATAGATGGCATTCAAAGTTGAGATGAGAAGGGAGAAAAGCTGAGGTTTCATTCCAGTTCAGTTTATAATCTCCTGTTTGGTCAGGATGCAGGAATTTTGACAGAAAAAAATTCATCTTCTGCCTACATAATCCTTTTAGGCAGGAGATGTCAGAAAATTACAGTACACTACATAACTGTAGAAAGTGATGTATGTGGTGACCAAAGAGAATATGAGCGCAAGATATTTAATTGAAGCTCGGTAAACACACACACACACACACACACACACACACACACACACACACACACACACACACACACACACACACACACACACAATTATAGCCATGGCTGGTGCATATTTTTCCACTTTGATGGCCGCCTGTGTTGTCCATGTCATCACTAGCTCCCTGAGCTATGTTTCTAGCACTAAAGTTAGTTAGCTTAAAATGCTTCATTTGTTCCTCATATCCTTGCTCATCTTTTCATGTGTCGACCTCACAGAGTTGAGAACGTTAGAGTAGTTTGCTGTTTACGTTTTTTTTCACAGAACCCAGTAATTATGCAAAGCTTCAGCAGAGACATGCAGAGCCAATTTCACTGGATGGCTGCCATAATGAGATGTCCACTTTTGCACACTGTAATTATAGAATATAGTATAACTCTGTAAAACTCTGTAGTACTTTGTTTTTCAGGTCACCCCAACCCTGAGAACTTTGTGTGGGAGGAGTACCTTCAAGAGACTGGTTCTACTGCTGCTCCTATTTCAGCCTTCACTCTGGTGAGGGAAGGGGAGGCTAGGGAAGCTGATAGCAGAGAGATCTGATCAGTGATCTGTTTGTGATAACTTAAGGCTTTCCCTGTGCCTCTGTTCTAACAGAGAGCACCACATGGCTTCCAGATGAACCACAAACTGGAGATGGTTGACAGGAGGAACCCTATGTTGATACGGGTTGCCACAGTAACAGACACAGAAGACTACAGGGTGAAGGTAACGTGTTCCTTTGTGTATCTGTGCGGTCATGAAGTAAGTAATGATAATGAGGTTTTGCAGACCCGTGGCCACTAACAATGTGACGTTAAGTTGTCTGCCATTTTGGTTGTGTGATAGTCACGGTGACCATGTTGGATCACGTGAATAAGGCCCAGACACACAGGCCTAGAGACCAGTCTGCAACTATCTGGCAACCACCGGTAATGAGGGCAAAAAAGTATTTGAGTATATCGAGTATTTCCCGATCATTTGTGAGTGGTTGCTGGAGGTTAATGGCAGTCACTGGGAAAACGATCACGAAGGCCTACAGAACGGTCAAGTGACCCCCTGGCAACCACCTGTCACTAGGGAAAAATGTATATTCCCCAACCAGCTGGCAAAAATCTCCTTGTGGTTGCTTTGGTTGCTAGCATATAGCTGCGCTTTGAAACATGTCGGCTGCATTGCTGAGGCACAGCTTTTACTTTGAATGAAACCTTTTCTGGTTTGTGTTGTACTACCGCTCGGCTGGTATTTAGTGAATATTTGCAGGCAAACATGAAAAACTTCAGGCAACCATGGCAATCTGCTAGCAACCAAAACAATTGCCAGGAGGTTCTTGGTTCAGTACCGTCTTTGCAACTGAGTTCACCCAGCAAGAGCCAGCAACCTCCAAGAAACACTGGGAATACACATTTTTCCCCAGCACGGCAGAGCAGTGTGCGCATGACGTCACGTGAGAAACCTCGATAGTCAGGTGCGCATGTTTGATGTCAGGAAGTATATAACAAGGTGTGTACCTGCAGATTCATTACGATGGCTGGTCGACACAATTTGATGTGTGGTGTGACAGCGACCTCTGTGACCTGCATCCTGTTGGCTGGTGTCAGCGCACCGGACACCCACTGGAACCCCCCCCAGGTCAGACATACAGGTCAGAGAGACAGAGACTGATCAGACAGATAGGTCAGAGAGAGATACATTTGAGAAGGCCAGTTACACTGGGGCAGATTCATTAATTGTTTTTTATGGTTGTTTTTATGTGTGTGAGATAGGTTTGTTCCACCTGCCCTCCCCCTCTCAGGGAGTGTGTCCTACTGCAGGCTGCAGAGGAGTCGGACACATTAAAGGAGCCAAATACACTGGACACCACAGGTACCTGTTTCACCTGTGTCACAAAACACTACAGGTACATTTATTATATCTACAGGTACGTACCTCAGACACCATCACAGGTACCTTTCTCACACGCCCCACAGGTCCCTGACTCACACCCCAAATTTACCTGTATAACACAGAACAGGTGTATTTTTCACTCAGACAGCACAGGTACTTGTCTCCCACTCTGACAACAGCTACACAGGCATACCTGCCAATGAACAGATACAGATGAGTCATATTTCTGTATTGTTTCTGCTTGCCGACTTGTTTTGTTTGGTTTTGTTGAGATGTGTTTCTGTTTATTGTCTCACGTTTTTGTTGGTGAGTCATGTTTGCTTGGTTGTATTTTCTCTGTGTTTGTCTCTCTTGTTAAATTTCTCTCCACCTCTGTGCACGTCTGCCATCCAGTGCCTTCGGCTGTCCATACTCTGACATTAACATGCGTAAGGAGATGGTGCTTCCTGATAGGCTGGGAGGAGAACGAGTCATCACCCTCATACCTGTCACCATGCGTCAGCATGACGAGCCAGTCACACAGGTATCTGTAGACTAGTGTAGAAAATATTCTGGAGCTTGCACTGTCTGAGAAAGGAGGAGCTACAAGCATGTAAACAAAGGCAGAACAGGAAATGATGTTTCTTAATGTGTCCACAGCAAGGGGAGCCACACATTTATCATGGCAGGAGAGCAGCTTGTCATTATTTTTTTCTTAAAGATAAGTTTGAGAAATAAATCTTGTTTACATGGTTTCGTTTTTATTAACTCCGCCCCCCTGTCTGTTGAACAGCACAAGCTTTCACAAGACAGAGCCCAGAGATGAGGAGCTCCTGGTTCCTCTTGGCAAGAGGAGGAGACTGACCGACAGGTGAGAGACACAGATACTGGGACAGGTTTCTGTCCATCTGTTAGGTGTCTGTAAGAGACGTGGCCCTGTCTCCGTCTCTTCTACCTTATAATCAGATTTATTATTTATTTATTTTGTTTTATTAATTTATTACTATGATTTTGAGGCACACTCAAAGGTTCTTGAGACATTTTTTAGTTATGTGTGCCACTGTAATGGCATTAAAGCACACTGTATATTATTTGACAGATTCATTATTCTGATTATTATTATTCTCCTTCTTCTGCCTAAAATTGTGAAATGTAACTCATCTCGCAGCTTTGAGAAACCCCCACAGGTGTGGCTCTATCGGGAACTTTTGGTAGTGAATAGTCACATGGTTTTTACAAATTTAGCAAAAGTCCTTTCCTCATTCATTTCAGTGGGTGGGTGTGTATTGAGGTCAGCGTGTCCTCTGTTTCTTCAGATCAGTCAAAAAGCAGCTTTAAGCACAGCTGAACATCAGATGAAGTGTTTGTGTCACCTTTGAAATAAGACTAAATTTTTAAAAAAAAACAACATTTCAAGTAAAACTTCACAAATATTAGTGTCGCTCCTCTGGGTTATTGAAGCTGCTCGTTTTTTTTCTTTTTTTAATATATAAAGACTTATTCTGACTCTACCTTGCTGGTTCCTTTTATGAGTACCAGTGGATAAGCAGGAAGTGTTTAAATATTCTGGCCTTTCAAAATAAAATGCACAAACAAACAATATCTACAAAGTATAATTTGGCAAATAATTTTAGCCAAATCATACTTGACTTAAAAAGCTCTAAAATATTACAGCTGCTTTTTGGGGTTCATGAAGTCTGATGATTTTTTAAAATATACAAATCACTGTCCTGTGGCTGCCTCATTGGCTCAGTTTGTGACTGCTGCTTTGTGCTGTGTAAACAGGATGCCTGTCAATGTTTTGGCCTTTCAAAATAATATTGAAATTACAAGACCATTCAACACCTCTTTTTTAGCTAGCTCTTAATCAAGGTTTCTTTACAGTATGCTGCCAGTACTTCTTGCAACCTGCAGAAAGCAATCGTTAGCTTCTGCTGGCTCTTCACGCATCCTGTTAGCTCCCGTTGGCTGCTGACAGCTCCAGTGTCAGCCGGTGCATCGGCATAATCAAAATTTCTTCAGGAATTTTCTCATTTCCAGATTAAAGTTCATCTTTTGCAGTGTGTGTGTGGGTGATGGTTGAGTAGATGTTATATAAGATGAATTATATAACCTAAACACACACTAAAACACACGCAGGCAGTGAGGTTTCCACCGTTTCAGAGGACATGCATACCCTCACACTCACATTTAATGATTGGACTTAATGGGGAAGTTCAGTCTTCAGGGTGGAGTTCCCGCAATGAGTAAAACCTGTTCAAACATAGAAGTGATTCTGAATGTTTAAGTTCAATTTAGACTCACAGTATAATGAAAATATAGTGGACTCAGAGCAGAATGCTGCTTTTACTGCAGTTTTTTGTCCTACACGTGATGATTGTTTTCCTTCTCTCCGGCTAGGCCCACACGAATGCCCCAGCAAACCACATTCCTTCATGTGAAACAGGAAGAGGAGGAGCCTCACCTCAGAGCCCTCAGCCCAGGTAATGGGGGTGGAGGGTGGTGGTGGTGGTGGGGGGGGAGTGCACAGAGAAGCAGATCTGCAGTGATCATCATCCACAGGTGAATCTGAGAGCCATGTCAGTGAGTTACACAGACAGCACAAACCAGCAGAAAATATCCACCTGTGAGCTGCTGCTGTAGTCTGGGGTAGGATAAACAGTCATCTGTGCTCCTGCCTCTTCCTCTGGCTTCACTACAAATGGAATGAATTTACATGCTGTATTACTAGATATTAGTATACTGGTTGTTTTTCAAAAACGAGCCAAGATGTATTGTTTTAAGTGTCTGCTTTTATAGATACTTTTAACGTGTGAAAGGATGTGACTGCTGTTTATGCAGATATGGTGATATAAGTTGTTGAAAGTGAAGAGCTGCTCCTGTTCACTGTTCTGCACTTCTGATAACATTTTACTGCAGAATTCACCAAACTGCTGATGTCAGGTTTCAGGGAGACAACAGCAGCTTTACTGCTGCATACAAATACGAATATTCATCTGCTGTGGGCAGAAACATACCACAGACCTGGAGCAGCTTAAAGTGTGGCAGTTCACACAGTGTAGCTACTGGATCTGAAAAGAGCTCCTCTGCAGCATGTCTACACCCACCTTGATACATCTGTCCAGTGTATGGACATGTCCATGCCCTGTCCTGTTTGCTCCGTATACCCATAGTCATATTCTGAAATCAGCTCGACATCAGCGGCTGGTTTTGTCTCGTTAAAGCTATGTGAGAAAGCTGATATAAAATTTAGTTTATCACTGATAATAAAGTATTTTTATGTGTTGAGCTTCCGTCATTTTGTAGCTTAGAAATTCTTCTTTAGGCGACAGTCAGTCCGACAGAGTTCACATACAGAGGTGACAGAGATGAAAGGGAGGTGTGTCGTAGCGTCAGCATCACAGGATGTGTCTCAGCTGCTCTGTGTCATTAAGGTGACACAAACCTGAGGCTGCTTTAGACTGTTTGTGATGGTTGAAATGGTCACTGACACATAAACTCATCTACACTGTGGAAGCAGCATTGCGCTCCTCACTGTTTCCATGGAAACAGCAGGCAGACAAGGAGGCTGTTTCTATGGAAACATTTCGCCATGGTAGCTGCAGTGTTAGTTGTGCTCTGTGTGCTTCATCCTGTAAAGGACATCAGACCCTTTCTGATTACCAATCAGCTGATTGAGCAAGGTCACATGGTGCCCGTCCCACTGTTCAGTGGTGAGAGCTGCTCGTTCCTCACATATTAGATAAGTTCAGAGTGATCCTGGTCTCAGCAGGCGCTCTGATGGTCGTGGTCTGACTGATAGATTTGATCTGAAATCATTTCTTGCCACCTCTGAATGTCTCACTGTGGGTAACAGTGTTTCTGGATGACATAACACCGCTCGTCACTGAGTTTAAGACTGCAAATGAAAAACGCTGTTGTTCACTACTCTGTTGACTCTGTTCAACACTGGGTAGAAGTTTCTCTATTTGAAGAGTTTAAATTTGTTATAACTCACCATTACTCGCTTTATGTTGACTCAGGTGTTTGTTCATGAGGCCACTGCAGGGCGGTACTAAGGTGTTGTCATTTGATTGTTGAGTTTCTGCTGTGTGTTACTTTATGGTTGTTGAGATGTTACTACACATTAGTCAGTGTTTCTGTGACACTGACTGGAGTTTCTGATCTCTTTGTCTCTCCTGCAGCAGAATCCAGTCTGCAGGCCGCCCTCCACCAGTCTGTCTTCCTCTCGGCTATGTCAGCGCAGCCCACCCGCGACCTGTCGTTATGCTGGGAGCAGCACCGCAAATTGTTGCCAGGAGTTGCAGGAGTCCACGCTGAGACTGTCCAACACTGGAGCGTCCAGCAGGTCAGAAAGATGCTGCAGCTGTGCAGTTCACTGATTGCAGTGGTGACAGTAAATAAGAGTACTCGTTCTGTTTACTTTTTCATAAACCTTTTGGTAATGCGCACACGTTACTGTCTGTCTGTATGACCTGCCTGTCTCTGATATTTTTCTCTTTCCGTCTAAGGTGTCAGATTTCATAGAGTCTCTCCCCGGCTGCGAGGAACAAGCAAAACAGTTCAGAGACGAGGTGAAACGAGCAGTCAGTTGGTGGTGTAGAGTTAATGACGTGACGGTGGCAATGATCTGATCTGTTCCTGCTTCTGTTCTAGCAAATTGATGGACGGGCCTTCCTGCTTCTCACCCAGCGGGACATCATCCGGATCATGTCAATCGAACTTGGTCCCGCCCTCAAGATCTACAACTCCATCCTGATGTTCAAACACGCTGAGGACAGGAGTCGATCACATGCTAAGGATAAGAGCCAATCACACGTTGAGCATACCGATACCTGACACTTGCAGCTTGTAACTGACTAAATCCAAACCTGATAGACCCCATCACCATGGTATCTACCCCTTCCTCTCTGATCCTGGACGGGCCATGTTTCCATTCTGTTGTCATTTGAGTTGACATGAATTTGCATGAAGTTCTGATGTTACAGCAACCTTTCTGCGGGCAGGTCATTTTGTCAGTCGTGTGCCATCATCGGACAAATTCAGTTGATGTCATCATTTTGTCAGTTTACGTGAGAACAGCCGAGCTTCATTTCAGGCACAGCTTTATTCAGCTGGAGGCAAAGCTTTAAGTGGGGCTTAGATCTTATGTGATCAGTGCTGTTCCTCAGCAGTGGAAGTTTTGCCAGGAACTGAACTGAGATATTTGAAACAATGCAGCTTCAAAACTTATGAAAAACTTATATCCAACATCTTCATTTTATTTATCTGTAAATCAGTGAAGGGACGTAGATTCTCAGAGTTTCTCTTTTTTCATATTTACATGTAAATATGATGATCAGGGAAAAAAATTCCAATCACAAATGTCAAATTCAAAAGGCTCTTCGGAATATTAAAAAAAGAGTGCAATGCTAAAAGTCACGTGCTTTTATTTGTCCTGTAACAAAATTCATGAGGGTTTCTTTTTTTACTGTAAGGAACTGGTTCTGTGAAAAATTGTCTCATAATGACAAAAAGATGTGTTTCATTGAGATCAGAAAAAGTGGTACTAATTAAAAAAAATGATAGAAATAATTTCTTATATGAAGAAACATCTTAAACGTTAGAAGAAAGGCTGACATTTATCTGAAAACATTTTAAAGTGCAGTCGTCTCACAAAATGTTTTCATAATTTAGAAAGTCTTACAACCATGAAGACCTGATTATATGTACTTATGTAATCAATCCATAATTGTAATTTCTAGTCTCAGAAAATTACAGTATTATGAGAAAAGTCTCATGATTACAGAATTAGAATTTCAAGCAAGTCTAAAAATTATTTACAAATTGCAAATGTTTGTATATTTGCATAAGTCTCTATTTACAGGAAAATACACAAGCAACAAACAGTATTACACAAAATGCATAATTACAGTTAAATGTCCCAAAATTAAACTGGCAATATTAAGAGATATTATCTGTGGTGATATTGCCATATATAGATCTCCAAAACTGGGCAACTTGCGTCTCCGTGGCTGAATAGCATTACAGACCAAAGGAAAACATGTACACTGGATTTTGGGGTGAACTTTATTCACAACCTGCTTGTGATGTTTTCTTGACTCCACAGTGTGTTAAGGAGATGCAACACTATGCTGGCATAAAGCAAACCCTCATCTTCTGTCATGTCACGGTTTCAGTTTTTCATTAAGGGCTCATCACCCTCCCCCCCCGTGCCCTCTGCTCCCAAACACACCACTTTGCTCATTTCATTTCATTTTGCAGACTTTGACCATCCCATTGTCCCGCCTCCTCTGCTGGGATCTGTCAGGTTGTGGAAATGTGTAATTGGCTGCATCTCTTAAACAATCAATAAAATAACTGTTCATGACTCTGAATTTTCAGAAGAAATTTTTTAACTTTGGAATAATCGCAAAGTCTATATTTATAATTTTATTCTCTCGTGTTACAGTCTCTTTTGTTAAATACTGTGTTTGTATAGAGTTTTATTTTAGAGTAACCATAGAACTATAGATTTGTATTTTAGTTAGTCTTGCTTCTCCTGACCTCTTCTCCTCTGTGATGGCATAGCAGGGGCGGGGGCCGAGCTGTAAAACTGAACTCAGAGCAGCATATTCCTGGCCTGCAGCGATCTGTTGCACACTTTGAGTTTCCAAAATCTAGTTTACAATCTAGTATCCTCAGGTTTCCACTGTAACAGGTCCAGGTGGGTATTTTGGTGTTTCCAACAGTGGGCTGACATTAAGGCCTTTATCCAAGTTCTCTCTGCTGTTTGTCAGTATTTGTTGAGACCAATAAAGTTTCTGATCTGGTCTGTGTGCTGATCTCTCATTTGGGCAGTGGAGGACCCATAACATAGAAAATATATATTTTAGCAAAACAATGTCAAACTGCATCTTGGTCATAACCCAGACCTGTCGCTGCTTGATTTGGAGTGTTATGAAATGGAAAAAACATACCAAGGAGTAGAGCTGTTGAAATCTTATATCCACCAAGAATAGGAAAAGATTTGGCTTCCAAAATACAAAATCGTTTGTCTTCTCAGTAATCGTTTGCATTCCTTTATTCTCCTATCTCATCAAAAACTTCACCGCATCTCAAAGGTGCTCCATTGGACTGAGAGCTGGTGACTGGAGCCCAACTGAGTACAGTGAACTTGTTGTCACACCGAAGAGAAATGAAAATGATTTTAGCTTTGTGACACGGTGTGTTATCTTCTGATGGAAGCAGATTGGTACACTGGTCATGAAGGGGTGGATGTGTTTAGCAGCTGGTACTTGTTAGGGATTATTTTTTACTCATTGAAATTAAGGACAAATGTTTAAAAGTAAACTCCAGCAAGTTAATTAATAAACAGTGGATCAACCAAATAATAAACAATTAAATAATACACTAGACAGAGAGCAACAGATAGAAAATGCTAGACTAACTTCTCTGTCTCAGTGCATCTTATCCTGGAGGATACGACCACAGAACGTACAGTTAAAACATCACCAACGTCACCATGTTCTGTTATTAATCTGGACAAGATTGATAAATGACTAATTAAAACATCAGGAAGAAGATGTGCTTTATGACTCCACTGCTGCTGAGAGGAATCTGGGTCATGAAAAACCAGCTTGGACAGGACCGAAGAGAAGGCCAACTCACAGCGCCCAGAGTGTTTACAGATAGATAAGAGGCAGTATGAAGATGTTATGGTGAGACAGGAACACGGGCTCAGAGGGAGAGAGTGCACACATGCATGTGTTTTTTCTGATTCTTTGATATATTAAATGTCTTACTTTTTTAATTAAAGTGTTTCAGGTGTCTTTCTTCACAAACAAACCTGATTACTTGTCATACTAAAGGGCCCAAAGTGACATTAAATTATCCCCCAGACCGTTACGCCACCAGCCTGAGCTGCTGATACGATGCAGGTTGGATCCATGCTTTTATGTTTATGCCAAAGTCTGATCCTGCCGTCCCAACATCGCAGCAGAAATCAAGACTCATCAGACCAGCCCATCTTCTGTTGTCCATTTCTGGTGAAAGTGTGTGAATTGCAGCCTCAGTTTGTTGTGTATTCAGAGATTCTGCATAGCTTGCCTGTAATGAGCGCTATTTAATTACATTCATTTAACAGGGGAAATACACTTTAACATATTTCTGATAAAGAGCAGGAAACGGATGTGCTGCACAGAGATTACAGCTATTTCTAATTTCTAGCCCTTATCAGGTTGGGCTGATCAACCCACTACCCTTCTGATTAGCAGCACACCCGCTTGACCTCCTGAGCCACAGCCACCCAAAACTTACCTAAAGTAAAATACAGAAATACAGTGTAATAAAGATACATAAAATGATTTCTAACATATGAATAGTTGTGAAATTATAGTATAAAGAATGAAAATGAGTGCAGCTCTGATTGTCTTTTAACCAACCTTTGACCTTTTGAGATATTGTTGCTTTTCTATCATCCCAAAGTCTGACAATTCTGCTCTGACATCAACATGGTATTTTAACCAAGAGTTTCTGTGTTGTACAGTAAGTATGCTGTGACTGCAGACCCCTCTGAAAGTCTGTGCTGGAACCTACGCGCTATCCTGACATGCCCCGCCCCGGAAATGGAAGTACACATCACGTCAACATACTCATGTACTCATACTCTGCAACTTATTTATCAGTGAGAGATTAATAATCAATATAAGGAGTCACAGACAGTAAATTCCTGTCAGAATGGACGAGAAGTGGAAAAATTCGAGGGACAAATATGTTTGACTCCAAAACAAACTAAAAAACAAACAAACACAGTGACAGTGGAGACTCAGAAGAGAAAATAGTCCCAGCATTTTGTTTGTTTCTGTTGTGGCTGACACCAAATATAAAACACCCAGGTGGTGCATCTATCTATCTATCTATCTATCTATCTATCTATGTATATCTATCTATCTGTTTTTGTTTTTTAGGCATATTTGTCCCTTTCCTCTCTCTCTCTCCAGGAATTTACTGACATCTGTGAGTCCTCATATTGAGGCTATGATTATTATTCTCTCACTGTGTATCCATGGGAGAACTCTGTGGCATTGAATCACAAAGGTTACGGTGTAGGTTCCAGCACAGACTTTCAGAGGGTTTTGCAGTTCTAACATACCTACGGCCTCGAGTTCAAATTAAAGCCCAAAATGACCGTGATTAGTATCTTCTGAACACAGCTGCAGGTAATGTTGTAAGCGCCACAAAGATTCAGTATCTTACCCAGACTGGAGCTGCCAGGGATCAAACCACCAACCTTCTGACTACCAGGTGACCTACTCTACCTCCTGAGCCACAGTCACTCTATAATTATATATTATATTTAAAAAATTATTTTACTATATATGCCTTTGTGCACCGCAAGGTTTGTTCTCATTTTTGTGCCCCACCCTCCCTCCTCCTGTTTCATTTCTCATGCCCCTCATTAGTACACGGGGATCAACCCGGCCCCGAGCCGCCACCAGTCCTCTCCGAGGCCTTCCCCAAAGCGCAGCCTCAGATCCATGCTTATTCCATTTGCCATTCTCTTACAAAAACGCTTAAATGCAACTGAGGATGTGGACGCTGCTGGTGAAAGCCTTAGACCGAGTTACAGCATCTGAGGCGGCAGAGAGACAGAGAGAGAGATTCCTCTCAGTGGCACAGTGGATGCCTCACACTCGCTCTTGCTCTCACACTCTCACTGTGCCTGTCTCACTCTGTGCCTGTCTGTTGCTCTTTGGGGGTGGAGATTCATTGACTCTTAGCATCACTGCAGAAACAGAGAGAGGGCGGAGCAGAGGGAGAGAGAAAGGAGAGCTGGGGAGATGATAGCAGGAGGCGACGAGACAAGGAGAGATTTAAAGAGACTGCAGCAGCACGAAGACCAGGAGAGCAGAAGGGAGAGCAGCGGTGTCTGTGAGAACAAACACACCTTTATTTCATGTGGATCTGAGTGTTTGCACGTGTGTTTTCATGCATTTGTGAAGTTGCTGATCAGTATTTATCTGTACTGGTTCATTTTCTGCTCTGCCAGATTTATGTGAACTGAACAGCACGGAGCAGTACTCACAGGTACTGATATTTAACACTGGTGATCAATCCTGTAGTGCTGTGCTGTGTGTGATTCCTCCTCTTTGTGTTTGTGTGTTCTGTTATTGATCAGTATTGATTACAGCAATCAGCAGTGATTAATTAAGCTTTGAGCATGCTGATCAGATCGATCAGAATATCACATAAATATGCATCAGCACTTTTTCACTGATTGATTATTGATGTGTAATTTTGCACTGATTTGCTGAACAGAACTGATCAGTTGTCACAGTATTAATGATCAACAGAGAAGAGTGTAAATTATTTTTAACACCGGCAATCAATTCAATTATAAAGAACAAATTGTATTGATTTGTTACTGATTGGTGTTGAACAAGTATTGATTTTATGGCAGGTTGTTCTTCAGCAGAATGTAAATATTATTGGTATTGATCCGTATCAGACAGTAACATGTAACAGACACTATTTGTCTTCAGTATTAGTGTGGCTGGATGTAGGAGTCAGAATTAGGAGAGTCAATCACTGAGTGTGAAGGTTCTGCTGTGAAGCTGTAGTGCATGCTGGGAGATGTAGTTCCTGTGCTCTTAGACTAAAAAGGCAAACTGCTTTAATAACTGTCTGTCTGTTAGTGTGACAGCATCAGAGGCATTAGAGTGAACAGACACCTCGTCCTGTTTGACCTGATCTGAGTTTCAGGACTGACTGAGCACAGATGAATCAACCGGCGGATCTTCACAGTAGTGTGTGTGTTAAGTTGTGCTGATATTGAACTATTTGAGACATTCATTATGTGACTATTGTAATCAGCAGATTCATAAATGCTGCAGCCTGTCCTTCTGAACATCCTGCAGCACTTTGTCAGACAGACCGCAGGCTGGAGGAGAGAAGGTGATATTCCTAAATGAAATGAACGCATCTCTTTGCCTGCCACTCTGTGTGACACAGTCCAGCTGAGATAGAGGTCAGCGGGGCTTAACCTGCTGAGCCACCATCTGATTGGTGGGTGGTGATGATCGCAACAGGCGGATTGCTGAGAATCAATGCACGCCGACAGGACTCACTATCCAGACCACATAAAGCACACACGCAGAAGAAGAAGAACAAGAAGAAGAAGAGGTAACACACACTCAGAAATAGGCACACAGTCAGAGATGATGCAACCTGTGTGTGTTTTTCAGACACACCAGGGGGTTAGTGATATGATGACGTAGCTAACCAATGCTCCCACCTCCCAAACCCCAGGAGGAGTGAGGTGGTGGTGGTAAAGGGGAAACTGAAGTTGTGTTCAGTCTCGGGTCTTGTGGCTGCACTTGGTATCCTGGTTCTGGTTGTGGGCGTGGTCATGGCAGCTCTGGGCTATTGGCCTCGTGATGGATTATTCTTCAGCTCTCAGCCACAGGATGGCACTGCCATGGCCTCTGTCTCCTCAGACACCCCAACAACTGCACCTGCTGATGCCCAGGTGAGACACCACACCAGATCAAGATCCAGTAGCCAATAGAGGTAGTTTTGTCTTTCAGTGAGCCTGCTGATTTTACCTTCATTCATTTTAGATTTACACTTCTTATTAAATCATAGATATGTTTTTTACTTATTTCACTTTATTTCACCCCAAGCTGTTGTTTTCCCCCTATGATACTGGAATAGTTTAATTGAACTAAGTTGGGGTTCATATTTTGGCTGCTGTAGTGCCGTCATTTCCCAGTAATTTTGTCAGGAATGTTTCTTATCTTAGTCCAATTTTGTGTTAAACGTCTATCTGACTGCTTCCAGGGAAAAGCGAGGGGCGGGGTACTGAAATCAGACAAGGCGGGGGATGAAGGAGGAGGCGACGAAGGTTTTAACCAGACAGAAGCCATCAATGGGACGACGAGACCGCTTCCACAAGGTTTTCTAGAAGATTTTCTGGACAGGTAAATAAACTATCCTGTCTGTTTTAGCTAAGGCTGCCAGGATATTGGATTCAGCTTGTAGAGGTCCTTCAGGAAGTTCTGGAAGTTGCAGCACATTTTAATGTTAATCTTGTTGTTAATTTTGTGTGGCATTTTCAGTCCCATTACCACAGATGTATAAAATTAACTCCAGGCCTCGAGGGCCGCTGTCCTGCAGGTTTTAGACGTGTCCCTGATCCAACACACCTGAATCACATGGCTGAATTACCTCCTCCGTGTGCAGTCAAGTTCTCCAAAGTCCTGCTAATGACTTCTATATTTGACTCAGGTGTGTTGAAGCAGAGGCACATCTAAAACTTGCAGGACACCGGCCCTTGAGGCCTGGAGTTGAATACCCCTAACCTAGACTTTCAGTCGTTTTAAAGAGCTTACTGAATTCAAGCATGGTATTGAAGTAGGATGCCACCTTTGCAACGGGTCAGTTCAGGAAATTTTTTCCCTCCTAGCTATTCCACGGTCAGCTGTAATTGTATAATTGCAAAGTGGAAGCGTTTAGGAACCACAGCCATAGTAAGTGGCAGACCACGTAAAGTTACGGAGCGGGGCCACCGCATGCTGTGGGGCGTAGTGCATAAAAGTCACCAACCAAACCGCCTTTGGCGTTAACATCAGGACAAAAACTGCACCAGGAGCTTCATGGCATGGCTTAGCAGCTCCTAAAATGTGTAGATGGCCCAGGATATTTCTCCATATTGTGTATGCTTTACTGTTATGTCCATAAATGTCTTTACCATCCTTGGTAGGTTTTAACCAGTACTGCACACATGACACCCGTGTGCATGTGTGTCACGCCATGTTCTCGGATCAGCACATTGCTCAAGTTCCTTCTTGTGTGTATTAAGTGTGCTGTAAGAGATTAAAGTTGTCACTAGTGAGCTTTCTGGCAATCTATTAGAAATTTTTAATACTCAAGATGTTTTTAAAAGAAGTTTAGGATGTTCAAGCCCTTGTGAGGTTTGATCTGTTTTCTGATTGGTTCTATGATAATGTCTCTTCAGGTATTTGTACTCTGATAGGCTGAAGGTCTTTGGCCCACTCATCATGGGGATTGGTATTTTCCTCTTCATCTGTGCAAATGCTGTTCTGCATGAAAACCGTGACAAGAAGACAAAAGTCATAAACCTGAGGGACATTTATTCCACCGTCATTGACCTCCACAGCATCCGGAAACCCAACACCTCCTCCTGTTGTTCTGCCCGCCGCACCTCAGCCAATCCACCCAACAGCCTTGTTAACTATATCCAATCAAAGAGCCTGGAGGCCAAACCCAGGGCATACCCTGACTCCCTGATAAACAGGAAGGGGGGAGGAGAAGGAGTGGGAGAGAGTGTGGGGGGAGGTGGGCTGTTATCCTTGCAACCTAGTAGCAGCAAAGGAGCAGGGGAAGGTTGGGGTAGTGATGGAGGAGGACACGCAGTCTTCAGTATTTACCAGGAACAACCAGATGCTCCTCCATCCTCTGCCTCTCAGAGATTCTCCCTCCCCCAAAGTTTCAGCCCCACCCACCTCTCCACCTGCTGGACCACTAAGAAGGTGCTGAGCTATTTCACCTTACCACTACATCGCCCAAAATCCCCTGCCCCACGGAGGAGGCACTCGGCTCGAGCCAGGACCACCCAGGGCTGGAGGGGGGACAAAGGAGAAGAGCAACAGCAGAGGAGGGACAGGGAAGATGGCAAACCAGAGGAGGAGGGTTATGCGTGCTCTCCACCTCCTCAGTGCTACTCTAGTCCCCCACCACACAGACCCCTCCAGGCTTCCTGCAGCTCCTCCGGCCTCTACAAGGAGGCACCAGGAGACTCTCAGTCCCTGCTCCTCCTCTCCTCTTCCTCCCTCACACCTTCCCACCTCTCTCTCTCCGCATCTTCGTCCACACCAATCCCGCCCTGCAGGAGGCACAGCCTGTCAACCAGCAGCATTGTCACAGGTTACAGTAAACTAAAACACAGAGACAACGATTCATGTGATTCCCCATCATCACCCACAGGGACATCACAGGGTAGGCATCAAAAGTCAGAGGAAGTAACTTCACAAAGAAAGTACTCTAACAAGGAGAAGTTAAGGATGATCTCACAGAAGTATTCTGGTCTGACGCAGAAAAAGACCAGTCAGGATTTGACTCCGAGACTGAAAGCACAACTCTAAAGTCATTTGACTCGATAACATTAGGGTCACATTCAAGGATTGTGTAAAAATTGATTGTGTGAAGGCTTCAAGATGATGGGTGAATGTGGATTGTGGCTCAGCTGGTTTCTGCATTAGCAATAAGGAGTCTTCCAGACGAGTGACAGCACAGTATTCATGAACCTGCTGTTTAGCTTTGTTGATCAGCTCTCTAAACTCACTGGGGAAGTTTTGTATGGAATTATTGGCTTGCAGAGTATGTGCGACATAATGTTTCTGTATTTTGTAGTTCTCAGATAAGGAGATTTGAGCCATCATCTGGAAAATGAGTTGGCAAAGCAGAGTTCAGCGTAAAGGGTTTTGGCTTAAAAAACATTCGAACTCATCCTTCAGTTTAGTCTTCTGCTTTGGTGCATGGCCAAATAACTACAGAAGAGCACTGTATCCACCAAAGAACTGAACAGAGGCCTCTATTTGTCTCCAATTTAGTACCAATTGATAATATTTTGCTGATTTTCAGGCTTGTTCTAAATTGTCTTTTGTCTTGTTTGGGTTTGGGGAATTTATTTTTATGGATATCACAGGTAATGATATCCTCAGCAAGTTGAAATCACTTTGAACTGTGTATGAAGTTTGAGTCAGACTCTGATTTTTGACTAACTTCCTGTTATTTCTGGATGAGCTGTGACATTGCTAAATGTATTATTTTACTTTTGTGAATGCAGTGCACTTTGGTAAAATGGTTTGTCTGCTCGCACCTTCACTTTGCAAAATAATTTGATTTAACAAAATAAAATGTCCAGGTAATGCACACCAATTAAAGTTCACATTAGTTAACTCTGTAATGATGATTTCATGATGTCAAACAATTATTCATCCGAGGACAGGAGTCCACTGTGGAGGCATACATTCCTGCTGTGTTGAATTCCCACCATAGTTCTTTTTATACAAACGCTGTTCAGCACCTGGATGGAGGAGCAGCAAACACCCTCGGACCATTTTGTCATTTCAACTCCATATTTACTGTGATCTTTGCTGTGAGTGTGTCAAAATGAATCGAGATGAGCCAACTTTAATTAGCTGGGAGGACCCCCTGGACCAATTAGACTAAGGGTTAAATGTCTTTATTTCTGTGAGTTTATTTGTACCCTGGAATGAGTGAAGTCTGGGTCACATTAGTTTCTATCAAGGGTACCTGTTACCCAAAAAAGAAATGTAATCAGTTTTTCCATTTGCTGTTGAAACCTACGTGACTTGCAGAGATGAAGCATGAGCAAGTTTAACTGATTTTAAACCATGAAGTTGTAGCCTCACGGCGTCTTCCACTGAAAGCTTAATCTTCTTAACTTATGCTTAACATAAGCACAATATCAGTGAAAATAAAGCACATTCTGGTTAAAGGTTTTTTAAATCTTTGTCTTATTTTATGTTCATTTTTTTGCTAATTTTAGTCTTGGGATTACCAGAAGGGAGAACAACTAATAACAAAGAATTCCAAATTTCCAGCTGTGTCAGTGTGTGTGTGTGTCTGTGTGTGTGTGTGTGTGTGTGTGTGTGTGTGTGTCTGTGTGTGTGTGTGTGTGTGTGTGTGTGAAATAAAACAACTGATGTTTCATTTCTCTGTTTGGAAATATTTTTGTACAACAGATGCCTGTATTTTGTGAAAAACTAAGATAAGATCTTTTTTCTGGATGAGTTCAATTATTTTTTCCACGTTGCTCTGTTCATTTCTGGTCATGGAGGACTAGCTTGGAAGGACTCCTCTCTGCACATCCAGCTGAACTGCAGCCAGTTTCTGTACAGTGTGAAGTGGAATTGCTCTCCTTGATTGGCTAATTGGCTAACAGCTAATGATGAACTATTGACAAACACAGATCTGGCCTGCAGCTAAAGATCAGCTTCAACGATTACAGCTAACATTGAGCTAACACTGAGCTGACTTCTGCTTATCGGTCTTTACCAGGAACAGATGTTCCTCCTCCCTCCTCCCCTATTCACACTCTGGCCACAGGGTGTACCCCTGTACTGTATAATAGGGCCCACACAGACCGACACACTTATAAACATAAATAAAATAACAACTGTGCAGCTAAGTCTTTGTTTGATTCTGGGTACATCAAGGTCAACGTTAAGGTTCATAAGTGAAACTTTGTTAATGTTGTCCTGGAGCTTGCTTCCATACTTTTGACCAAAAAGTTCTCTTATCTTTTTTTCCCTTTAGTACGAATGTGTCACATTTGGTTGTTGGTGTACATTTACATCTGAGGAAGCCGTTTCCTTCTCAAATGAAAGCCTTTTCATATGAAGACAAACTTGTAATACTGGATAGTATAAAGTACCAATTTTGAGCCCAGTCTCTTTGAGGTGCAATCAGAAGGTTCATTACTTGATTCAAATTCTCTCCTCTGCCTTTCAAGATAATCTTCTCGTATAAACATAAAGCACTGTCTCAGGAATGCTGCTATTTTTAGAAGACCTGTTATATCCACTTGCACTTGTGTGTCGGCAGTGAGAGTTGGACCTCTTCCAGTGTCAAAACTTCAACTCTGTGAAATGTATTTATATAACAGCAGTGTGCAACAACATTCACATCAAAGCACCTATTATTGTGAGCTAAATACCCTACAATATTAGAAAGAGAATCCCCTATGAGAAAGCATTTGGTAACATGAGAAGAAAGAGCAGCTTCTGTCAGAGCCAGGCTGAGGGAGGGGCAGCCATTGAGTGCAGTAGGTTGAGGGGGTGAGGGGAAACAGAAGAGAAAGAAAGAGAGGATAGAGAAAGCACAGACAGACTCTAGGACCAAGTAATCATGTATTCAGATAGTGCTCTCTTGGTATAATATGGTACTGAACATTGAGAGCTTTGTGTGTGAGAACTAGGATTTAAAATTCCACCACATTCAGACCTTTTTCCTGAAACACTTTCAACAAACCAATCTTCTGCAAACGATTGCAAAGCTGAGCTACAGCAACTCTTGAAAATGTTTAAAATGAAATAAAGTTATTTTATTTGTAAATACATTTATGAAGTCCTTACTACTGAGACCTAAAGGAATACAAAGCTCAGCAGAGCTGTGACTCAGAAAGAAACAGTGCTGAAAGTAGGAGCCTATCCCAGCTGTCATAGGGCGAGGGGCAGGGCACACCCTGTACAGGTCACCAGCATAACACAGAGAGGCAGACAACCATTCACACCTATGGGCAATTTAAAATGACCAATTAACCTAACCCCAGTAACTGCATGTCTTTGGATGGAAACCCACGCAGACACAGGGAGTACATGCAAACTCCACACAGAGAGGTCCGGGCCAAGGTGGAATCAAACCCAGACCTTCTAGCTGTTCTTCTGGCTGTGAGGTAGCAGTGCTAACCACCACACCGCTGTGCCACTGCTACACAATTAATGGACTTTTAATCTCGATCATGATTTTGGCTTCCCACAATTAATTGAACAGGAATCGGATTTGCAAATGTACAAATAAATGTGTAAATACGGATATTAATGGCTGAAAAGTCTTAAACTCTTGCTTGAAATACTCACTCAGTATGGTAGTGGTGGTTATGCTGATGAAAGGCAGACTCGGACAGACCACAACAGATTTACCATATGCTTGCTCTCAGTACATGTTTTTTATTTTTTAAGTAGTTGTCATAAATAGCTTGTTTTGGGGCTTAAAAAGTGTCATCTGTAACTGGGAATAGCTGTGATTGCTCAGCTTATAGTTCATCTATCAAACTCTTACAACCACTGGCAGAAAAGAGCCAGTAGAAGCAGTTAGCTAAAAAACTCACTGTGTGGGAGTCACTGGAGTATTTGGTATCTAACTAGAAGCTAGAATGATGTGCCTGAAACCCAAAGTATCACCTTAAGGCAGGATATTGAAGATAATTTGAATCCTCTTTGAGCCTACACAGCTCTGGGTTATCATAACTGAAATAAGGCAACAGCACGACAGCAAGAAATGACCTCTAACTATCTAGTTACTTTTTGCTTACTCAGCATGTCAGTGCCAAACCACATTCTGCATCTACTGCAACATTATGACCCACAATCCACACCTGTCACCCAGTGAAAACATCAGGAGCACAAAGGAAAAGTCTATTTCAAGCATTAATGGGACAACATCTCCGCTTCATAACTAAGTAATTACTCCCCTCAATTCAACTAACTTCTTTTCTGAAAGAAGTTGCTAGTGCTTTTTTTTCATATGTCTCCGGTATGTCTGCAGTGCCCAACACTGAATGCACCTTATCACTTCTTCGACAGTCAAATTATCATTTCAGCTCCAAGGTGATCATATCTTTATTAAATTATTTGTCAATTATTTTCTCACTGATCAGTTGCTGGTATAAACAGGAGTGAGACCAGTTCAGCCCATCTCGAGTCAATCCACAAACTTATCTGATTGGCTGGGAGAGTAGTTGGACATGGGATAAACATCCAGTCCCAGGGAAGTGTTTTGGGAGGCTGTGGGAAAGATTCAGAAGAGCTGCTACTGGATGATAACACATGACAAACAAAAAGGTGGATTTATTGAAAACCAGGTGAAGAAATTCTGCAGCATGAAGAAAATCTGGTGTGAATAAAATTCATATTTAATAACAACACATTGATTAATCTGACTATTAATAACCTATCCCAGCTGTCATAGGGTGAGAGGCGGGGTACACCTGGGAGAGGTCGCCAGCCTGTCGCAGGGCAACAAACAAATTTAATAAAAAATAGACAAATGATTACGCTCATCACATGTTTGCATGCTCATATATTTCTGCACTCTTGAGCCCTCTTCCATGGCTCTCTTCCTGTCTGTTGTGATGTCACTGCTTATTTCATCATTTAGACAGTGATGACATCATAGCCACTTACTGCTAAATTCACCTTTTCTACATCCTGATTCTCACCACTATCAGTCACCTGAAGGCATACAGGACAGGACTCATAACGATAGGTACATATGATGATATCATCCTCACTTCCTCCTCCTGTCCACAGTGTGGCAGAACAGCAGTAGCAGAAAAGCACTGTTGAAGTGAAACCAACTTAGCTCAGAGTTCACCTGTAGCCTCCAGGGGGCAACACAATCCTTCAATACCACCAAGACCAGGCCCAACATTCGGCATAGGAATCAGTCAATAATCATACCAGGGCACAGTGACATGAGTCACATGAGTGATACATAAAATTAGCAAGCAGGGGGAAGCAGAGCCTCACTGACAGCTGATCTGTTTAATAAACTGAATGAAATTTATTTTTTCTTTAGTTTACCCTTTTTACTCAACTCTCCGCTCATAACCTCTCACTCATCTCCTTGTTTTCTTTCACATGTATTGTGTTACTTTGTGGATATGAGTTACCTGGCTAATATGCAGTTGGGAGGCCATGCTTCCAGGAGATGGTAGCAGTAGGGAAGCGGTAAGCAGAATGAAGAGTAGAGTAGTGATATCACACACACACACACAAAACTGGAAAGGAAGAAGGGGGTATAGAGTATAGGCTGTTCTCATATTGTTCCCCTGCCACTGAGAGTACACCTTGGATGGTTCAGTGGAGATCAACACAGGTTCACATTGTTTTGAGGGAAGAATAAATTTACTCTGTTATATAAGCTGCACACAGACTACTTTTCATTGTGTCAAAGTGTCATTTGGTCAGTGTTGTCCCATGAAAAGATATACTTAAATATCTGCAGAAATGTGAGGGGTGAACTCACTTTTGTTATACACTGTATTTATGTGGATGATATCTTGACGATATCACATAGACCAGCGGTAGATGGTCAGCGCTATATAAAGCACTTTGAGTGCTCATGTAGAATAGAAAGGAGCTATGTAAGAACCATTTACCACATCCTTGGCCAGAAGATTGCTTTATACAATAGGAGAGTGGTGTAGAACAAAAATTAGCTACGTGGGCCTGTTCATCACTCAAACTGCATTCAGGCAATATAGAACATCAATGTCTGAGAACTGCATAGTTTAATCAGAATTTACAACCACTCAAGGCAATTCATTGAAAAAAGGGGGTTATTGCTAATGTCCATGATGCACCATGTGCTGGCCTTCAGTCAGGCAGTATACTCACCAAGTATGTAAAAAGATGAGGAGAACTATGTTAAGGAATGCCTGGTCTGCTGCCAAGCCCAACCAGCTAATCTCAACCACATGGCCTCTCTAAAACAGAAAGGAATTACCCCTGGGTGACTGTACTTCAGGAGGCAGAGAAGGTCTTTTACTAATCCAATGGTTGGTGGTTCAATCCCTGGCTGTTCCAGTCTGTGTATCCTTGGGTGAGATACTGAACCCCAAGTTGCTCTCTGATGCATTCATCAGAGTGTTAGTGTGAGATAGAAAGCACTTAGGTGTGGAAAAAGTGATTAGGTGAATGAAACCATGCAGAACTTTCAGTAATAGAGTAGAATATTGCTGTATAAAAACCACTCCATTTACTTTCCAAGGCTGGATCTGCAACTTGACTGGGTTGGACCCCTACCCAGATTATGCATTTTAAACATTTATATAAATATTTCAATAAACATAAGAGATAATTATATATTGTTTAGTTGCTTTATAATGATCTTGTCCTTGGGAAGTCACATCTCTAGTCATAGTAAAGAAATATAGTTTACATAGTAAGCACAGTTCTGGAGAAGGATTTTATTAATTTAATTTATAAGCATTTGTGACTTCTGACCTCTCTGGGGTGTGCCCCTTGGTAAAGTTGAATCTTAACCCTTACCTTAGGGACAAGCGCATCCGCTTATTGGTCAGATGCACATCTAAAATTTCCAAAACTGGAATCCACCTTTATAGAAGGAGAGAAGGCAAGAAGGGAGAGCTAGAATGAACAGTATTGCCTGTTTCTGTTATCTGGTCTTTGCAGGCAAGCAACTTCAGCAAGTTCTCCTCAGTTGGACCCTGCTGCTGCAGCTTCTTCTCCACCTCCATCTTACTGTAATGACACAACAGCATTCAAGCGTTACATTTTCTGTCTGCTCATTTGCTGATTTAGAAATTGCAGTTTGTTTTCTAGCTTAAACGGTAGTTTAACTCTACTACCATGTTACAGCTGCTTCCAGTGACGACCCTAGTCACTGAAACCACTTCATGCTTCCGATTTCTTTTACTACCCGAGTTGTACTACCTGTAGACACTCTTGCCTGACTACTAAGAAGAACAATCTTTAGATCACTGTGCTGGATGTGTCATGATCCTGGGTCTCTTGCCCATAGTTTTGTAAAGTTTATTATTCTTTACGTTTTTGTATTTTAGGTTATCTTTTGGGTTTTTACGTCTTTATTTCTGGTTACCTTTGTATTCTGAGCTTTGTTTACATCTTGAGTATTGGTTTGTGTTTACTTTTTTGTGTTTCAGTTTAGTATATCCACCCCAGTTTCCTTTTTTTTTTTGTCTTTGTCTCCCCATTTGATAATTCCTGTTATTTTGGTACTCCCTCAACTCGTTTGCTTTGTATTTAGTTTTATTTCCTACTTGTCTCCTTACCTACAGTAAATTCTGTTCACCTGTGCCTCATGTCCCCCAGCTGTGTTAACTTCTCCCTAATTACCCTCTTGTCTCTATATTGTTTTGTTGTCCCCTCAGTTCTTGTCACATCTTTTTTTGTTCCTTGTGTCATCCCTGCCTGATTTGTGAGATTGCTTTATGTATTAAACAGTCAATTCTCCTGGGAAACTACTATTCCCAGGATGCATTTCGCATACAACAAATCCCCAAATCTCACAGGAGCCCATCAGGATGGGTAAATCCAAAACAGCTTTAAAGCCTTACCCCCATTCCTGATGTTGACAGCTGTATGAAGGGGGAGGGGGTTTAATCTTTGTGGGTGGGGCCTGATGTATCAGAGTGAAAACCAATAATCCATCCAAACAACAGACAGTTGGAAGAGGGAGAGAAAGAGGAAAACAACCTACAAAGATCACTGTAAAGGAATTTTACCTTCATCATCTTCATTAATAGGACATCTAAGTATCTGCACAGGTAAAACACATTGAAATTTACTGTTCTGTCTAAAAGGGTGCATGTTTCTGCAGGCTAATGCCATTCATGCAAAGACATGTACATCATCTGATTTTTTTATTTATTGTCTGTATCAACTGTATATATTCAGATTAGTAAACCCAAATGATCAACATGCAGTATGACAAAACGGGACATTTTAAAGAAGAAGTGTGTGTGTGTGTGTGTGTGTGTGTTTCAGTAACGCTGCTGCTTCTGACTCTGAATATGTCTAGTCTGTAAAAGTAAGCCTTGTAAGCAAGATTCTGTCTGAGTTGGGTCTTACTGTGAACCATCTTTGTTGATAACCTAAAGTCTAGCTGGAAGTATGATGATGTCACCCATTGGATTGTAAATTACCGCAGAAGCCTGAAACTGGCATTTTGGCCATAATGTAATATAACCATAATATAATATATATAAAATGTGTACATAAGTTTTTCTATATTTCTTTAAGTGGTGATTCATATTTGGTCAGCTAACACTAGCACTGGCATGCTAGCTTGATTATCAAAGTGTAACCACAATTTTCCATGTAATTAAATGGGTCATTACTGAATCTTAACATTAGCTCTAACCCTAGGCAATCAGAATGTACAATATTTGTTTTTTCATGGTTCTTCTAAGCTCTGTGACCCTGAGCTCTCCCTTTGTTATGCTGCAATAGACCTAGGCTGCTGGGGACTTCCCATGATGCACTGAGTGTTTCTTCTTTGCTCAACTCTTTTCACTCTCTATGTGTTCATACACCACTCTGTATTTAATCATTAGTTATTATTAATCTCTGGCTCTCTTCCACAGCATGTCTTTTGTCCTGTCTTCCTACCCTCACCTCCAATGGCATATGAGTGCCCCTCCCTGAGCCTGGTTCTGCTCGAGGTTTCTTCCTGTTAAAAGGGAGATTTTCCTTCCCACTGTCACCAAGTGCTTGCTCACAGGGGGTTGTTTGGATTGTTAGTTTTTTTTCCTGTATTATAGTAGGGTCTTTACCTTACAATATAGAGTACCTTGAGATGACTATATAAATAGAATTGAATTGAATTGAACTACCAATGATGGTTTAGACCTCAGAGGGTTAATTGTGAACAACTGCAGTTCCAAACCACTACAGAGCCTCCACTGTGTTTTACAGATGGCTGGAGAGACTCACTGCTGTACCTCTCTCCTGACCTCCTCTGTACATATTGACAACACTGTGAACCAAAAATTTCAACAGGTCTTATACTCATTAAACAACAATGAGCACAAGACCTATTGCCAATGATTTTCAGTCTAATTATTTTGTAATTTAGCATACCTCAGCCTTCACTCTCAGTTTCCCTTCCTTATGAAGGGCTTTTTCACACCACTCTCCCAGGGAAACAGTTTCTAATAATGTTTTTTCTTCTGTTTCTAAACAGAAACTATTTATCATTTCAGATGACATTTCAGGTACTATTTATCTGCTGTATATAGGTTTAAGCAATGCAACTATTTCAGTTTTTAGTTTCTGCAGATTTTTAAGGACAAAAACACACCATTACTGAGATATGCCAAGTTTTTGGTTAATAGCTCTTTGCTGATACAAAACTAGAAGAGTGGCTTCAGCAGGTTCCAGGCAGTACATCTAAGGTCTCTGTCCAGAAGAGAGCAGTCCTAACCCTCAGACACCAAGTCCCTAGTAACTCAAACCCTGATTGGTGTTTCTGGGACAAAAACTGCTTAATGGTAAATTAAAATTTTATCAGTACTCTGTTTCACCTGTAACCTGCTAAAAAAAAAATTTTTTTTATTGAAGTGTTGCAGTTGATAATACACAAATAATCTCTCAAAACCTGGGGTTTATACAATTTTTTAAATCCCTGTTTGCATTAGTGTATACCTTAGTCATCACTCAGATCAAGCAGAATGACAGGCACATGATCAGTTGCTTAGTTTTATGATTTTATACATAATCTCATACAACACGCGCACACATGGGTGTGTGTGTGTGTGTGTGTGTGTGTGTGTGTGAAAAAGAAAGTGCATCCTACAGATGCTACAGTTTATGATGATGTTTTTTTATGAGGCTACTACTCTAGTAAAACTATTTGTGTGTGTGTGTGCGTTTATCTCAATCCTATGTGTATTTAGTTCTGTGTGGAGATTTGTGTGTATTTAAATCTGTGCCTATTCAGATCTGTTTATGTATTCTGATCCGTGTGTGTGTGTGTACTGAGAGCTATGTGAGTGTGTATTTAGATCTGTGCGTATGTAATCAGATTTGTACATGTGTAAATAAGTCTGTAAATCACTACAGAGATTTGTGAATATGTGCAGGGATCTGCAAATGTGTGTTTAGAAAGTGTGTGTAATTGGATTTGTAGATGTGTAAATAAATGTGTAAGCGTGCATATTGATGGCTGGAAAGTCTTAAAGTTTTTTTTGAAGCACTGAAAATACAGACAAATCATCAGTTACACCTGCCTTTTGCTACTCCTGTGACAGATCCATGCAGCAATCTGTACAACATGTGCCTGTAAGCCAAGGGTTCATTAACCGATGCTAGACAGATGCCAGAGAAAGTGATGTGCTGCCTGTTAAGTAAGTGGTGTGAGGGTAGTGTGTGTTACTAACAGACGTTTATCTTAGCCACAGTCACTTGGATGATGTCTGCTAATGGAGGAATCCAAACAGTGTGCTGATTAAAACTGAATTCTAATAGTTACAGCGATGACAGAAGAAAATTTCTTTGGCAACTAATAGGGATGCATTCCACAGCTAGCCGTTCATTCAGTATCCAAATGTTCCTTCACAGTAGCACTTTGGTGATTGCACTAATCTTTATTCCAAAGCAGTGCAATCCCTGCACATTTCCTCTTACCACTTAGATTAACATCTCTCCACCTCAAAGGTCCTGAAACCAGGTAGCATCACACTGTGGTCCAGAAAAGTCTGAGTGCAGCCATGTTTCCACGAAACATGGCTGCACTCAAAGAATTCCCTCTCTTCCATCTTTTGGACAAGGACCTCACATTACCCATGTTGAGCCTTAACAGATGGATTACATTCCCAGCTCTTAGCTCCTGCTCACATAACTGTTGTGGTCGTCCTGTGGGTTTATGGTATCCGTTTATGTGTATGGTGCAGAAAGGGTGGCACGGTGACACGGGACTTGCTCTTACTCCAGTTTGCTCCTCATCCTGGGGCTGATATAAACAATCAGCTGCAACATTCGGGTCTCCAGCTTGGACATAATTTCCTTTCCTTTTCATTCACAAAAGTCTACAATAAAATAGATTTTGACATCACAGTGTTTTTAAAGTCTTTTTATATCAATTTTAGTTAAAACCAAGTGTACAACCATATAGTGGTGGTAGTTTTTCATACAGCACCTGAGCTATTTCTACTGCTATTTACTGTTACTGCTGTTGACCATGTACTTTTAGAATTTACTGGGCTATAAATAACATGCAGCCTGTAAGAACCAACATGACCCTTCACTCCACACCAGTCCTGATAAATCTTACAGCTGGAAAGGCCAGGTTTTCTATGCACACTGAAATACAGTGTTTCATGAATTGTGCAATAAAATATGCATTAGGAAATGATTTTACAAATTACTTTAGGTCATTTATTATTAGATCGTTTAATTTAAGATATGATGCACCCCCGATCATTTAGGACTTTGTGTGTGAGAAGGATGTTAAATAAATTCTGATTAGCAGATTAATAACAGATTAATAGAGCATATATTTCACTCTTTCTAGTCCCTGTCTAGTGGCTGCCCCTCCCTGAGCCTGGTTCTTCCAAAGATCTCTTCCTATTAAAAGCGAGGTTCTTCCTGTCCATCATCAGCAAGTGCTTGCTCATAGGGGATCTTCTGATCTTTGAGGTTCTTTCTCTAATATTGCAGTCTCCTCCTTATGATATTATCTTCTCTCCATTGTTTGGAATTGGTAGTACATAAATAAAATTGAGTTGAAAATTTAAATTTCCAAGGAGACAAAGTTTAAAGACGGATAAACAGGATACTCCTGCGTATTGTGAAACCACATTTGATCATGTGTACATGAACAGCAGTCTAGTTATGTTACTGGTCATTAAAATAATTATCATCCACTATCGTGCCACCAATATTAGTGCTGAAAGGGAAATTGTACATTTTATTGTTATAATGTTGTTTTTACTTTTTCAAAATCTTTTGTTTAACTAACCATCACCTCTTATTGGTGTTTTCCCGATGGTGCTACTTTTCCTGTATATCTGACAGTCTAGGCACTGATGAACTACAGATGGAATAGCTGATGACTGCTTTTGATTTCGATTCTGATTTTTTTGGAGTCAAATTTATGTTTCTTTTCCCTCATTTGTGGCTCTTTTATGTTGACTCTCTCGTTCAGTCGGTACTTGGCATAGCCTACCGTCATTCTCTACCTTTTTATTTTAAAGCTCAAAGGGTTGGAGAATTATGTTGTGATTGGCTGTGAGTGATAATGCTTCCTCACACACTGACCCACTTACACTATATTTGCCAAAAGTATTTGCTCATCTGCCTTCACAGGTATATAAACTTGAGTGACATCCCATTCTTCAGTGATAATGTTTAATATGATGTCAGCTCACCCGCTGCAGCTATAACAGCTCCAACTCTTCTGGGAAGGCTTTCCATGAGTTTATGGGAATTTTTGACCATTCTTCCAGAAGCGCATTTGTGAGGCCAGAAATTGATCTTGGACGAGAAGGCCTGGCTCACAGTCTCCACTCTAATTCATCCCAAAGGTGTTCTGTCAGGTTGAGGTCAGGACTCTGTGCAGGCCAGTCAAGTTCTTCCACACCAAACTGGCTCATCCATGTCTTTATGCTCCTTTCTTTGTGCACTGGTTCACAGTCATGTTGGAACAAGAAGGGGCCATCCCCAAACTGTTCCCACAAAGCTGTGAGTATCAAATTGTCCAAAATGTGTTGATATGCTGAAGGATTAAGAGTTCCTTTCACTGGAACTAAGGGGCCGAGCCCAACTCCTGAAAAACAACCCCACACCATAACACCCCCCCCCCAAAAAAAAAAAATTTTTACACTTGGTGCAATGCAGTCAGACAAGTACCACCCAGACTCAACCATCAGATCGCCAGACAGAAAAATGTGATTCATCACTCCCACGAACAAGTCTCCACTGCTCTAGAGTCCATGAAAAGCCATTCCATAAAGTTCTCCACGCACTGTTCTTGAGCTAATCTGAAGGCCACGTGAAGTTTGGAGGCCTGTAGTGATTGACAGCCTCTGTTTTCTATGCATCTGCTGACTGCACTCTGTGGTTTTATGTGGTCTACCACGTCATTGCTGAGTTGCTGTTGTTCCCAGTCACTTCTACTTTGTTTATAATTCCACTAACAGTTGACTGTGGAATATTTAGTAGAGAGAAAATTTCACGACTGGACTCATTTCACAGGTGGCATCCTATCACGGTACAATGCTGGAATCCACTGAGCTCCTGAGGGCGACTCATTCTTTCACAAATTACTGTAGAAGCAGTCTGCATGCCTAGGTGTTTAGCTTTATATACCTGTGGCAATGGATGTAATTGGAACACCGGAATTCAATTGTTTGGATGGGTGAGTGAATACTTTTGTCAGTGTAGTGTATCTTGGTTTACTGTATCCATACTGCGAATTGGGGTTTGTATGTTCTGATAATTAAAACAGAAGAGGAAAACTTGATGACATCAGCTCTGAGGTAAGCAGCCAAAGGCAACGCAAAAAGTTAAAATATTCCAAAAGCAAAAAATGATTAGTAATCTGTGACATTTGCAGTTGTTAATTGAAGTGTTGGAGCTAGATGCAGGCTTTCCAACAGAACAAGAAGCTGGCTTACAGTCTGCTGCTATGAAAAAACTAGCTTGTCTCACTACAATCTGCAACACCAACAACAACAATGACAAAGAAGGATCTTATTTCTTCTTCTGGCACTTCATGCATCATTTACTCATTAACACAACTTGGTGGTGGAAAGATAAGACATAATTATTCTTTATCACATTTGGGAAACTGTTTTGTTACAGCAGTTAATAATAACAACAACAATAATAATTAAATATTGTAGCAAAGAGACTACTTATGATTGCTTATGAATACTGGCAACTAGAAGAACATACAGGCAACGATATGTGTTAAATTATTAATTCACAGTTAACCAAATGAATGGATAAATAAGGGAAGTGCAGTGGTTAGCAATGTTGCTTTACAGTAAAAACAAACAAACCCTTTATTTGTGTATGTAGAGCATATTTTATCTATCTATCTATCTATCTATCTATCTATCTATCTATCTATCTATCTATCTATCTATCTATCTATCTATCTATCTATCTATCTATCTATCTATCTATCTATCTATCTATCTATCTATCTATCTATCTCTCTATCTAGTTAGCTAGAGTGTGTGTGTGTGTGTGTGTGTGTGTGTGTGTGTGTGTGTGTGTGTGTGTGTGTGTGTGTGTGTGTATTGTATATTTGTGTTGTGTGTTATATATTTTTATTTCAGTGTTGCATGGATATCAATGACACTGTGTACAAGCTAACAGTTGAGTTCCTCAGGTGTGGTGAAGATGTTCTGCTGCATGTGTCACAGAGATAATTACTAATATCCAGCACATTACTATTAATTCAATTCAATTCAATTTTATTTATATAACGCCAAATCACAACAAACAGTCGCCTCAAGGTGCTTTGTATTGTGGGTAAAGACCCTACAATAACACAGAGAAAACCCAACAACCCTATGACCCCCTATGAACAAGCACTTTGCGACAGTGGGAAGGAAAAACTCCTTTTTAACAGGAAGAAACCTCCAGCAGAACCAGGCTCAGGGAGGGGCAGTCATCTGCTGCGACCGGTTGGGGCTGAGTGGAGAGAGACAGGACAAAAGACATGCTGTGGAAGAGAGCTAGAGATTAATAATAATGATTAAATACAGAGTGAAATATAAACAAGTAAATAAAGGTGAATGAGAAGAAACAGTGCATTATGGGACCCCCCTCAGCAGCCTAGGCCTATAGCAGCATAACTAAGGGGTGGTTCAGAGTCATCTGATCCAGCCCTAACTATAAGCTTGATCAAAAAGGAAAGTTTTAAGCCTAATCTTGAAAATAGAGAGGGTGTCTGTCTCCCGAATCCAAGCTGGAGCTGGTTCCACAGAAGAGGGGCCTGAAAGCTGAAGGCTCTGCCTCCCATTCTACTTTTAAGTATCCTAGGAACCACAAGTAAGCCAGCAGTCTGAGAACGAAGTGCTCTATTGGGGTGATACGGTACTATGAGGTCTTTAAGATAAGATGGGGCCTGATTATTCAAGACCTTGTATGTTAGGAGAAGGATTTTAAATTCTATTCTGGATTTAACAGGGAGCCAATGAAGAGAAGCCAATATGGGAGAAATATGCTCTCTCTTTCTAGTCCCTGTCAGTACTCTAGCTGCAGCATTTTGGATCAGCTGAAGGCTTTTCAGGGAGTTTTTAGGACAGCCTGATAATAATGAATTACAGTAGTCCAGCCTAGAAGTAATAAATGCATGGATTAACTTTTCAACATCAGTCTGAGAAAGGATGTTTCTAATTTTATAAATATTGCGCAGATGTAAAAAAGCCGTCCTACATATCTGTTTAATATGTGCATTGAAGGACATATCCTGGTCAAAAATGACTCCAAGATTTCTCACAGTGTTACTGGAGGCCAAAGTAATGCCATCCAGAGTAAGTATCTGGTTTGACACTGTGCTTCTAAGATTTGTGGGGCCGAGTACAAGAACTTCAGTTTTATCTGAATTGAGAAGCAGGAAATTAGAGGTCATCCAGGCCTTTATGTCTTTAAGACATTCCTGCAGTTTAACTAACTGATGTGTGTCATCTGACTTCATGGATAGATAAAGCTGAGTATCATCTGCATAACAATGGAAACTGATGCAATGCTTTCTAATAATACTGCCTAAGGGAAACGTGTACAATGTAAATAAAATTGGACCTAGCACAGAACCCTGTGGAACTCCATAATTAACCTTAGTGTGTGAAGATGACTCCCCATTTACATGAACAAATTGGAGTCTATTTGATAAATATGATTCAAACCACTGCAGTGCAGTACCTTTAATACCTATGGCATGCTCTAATCTCTGTAATAAAATGTTATGATCAACAGTATCAAAAGCTGCACTGAGGTCTAACAGGACAAGCACAGAGATGAGTCCACTGTCAGAGGCTGTAAGAAGATCGTTTGTAACCTTCACTAATGCTGTTTCTGTACTGTGATGAATTCTGAAACCTGACTGAAACTCTTCAAATAAACCGTTCCTCTGCAGATGATCAGTTAGCTGTTTTACAACTACTCTTTCAAGGATTTTGTAGAGAAAATGAAGGTTGGAGATTGGCCTATTATTAGCTAAGACAGCTGGGTCAAGTGATGGCTTTTTAAGTAGCGGATTAATTACAGCCACCTTGAAGGCCTGTGGTACATAGCCACCTAATAAAGACAGATTATAATCCAAGTAGGGTCCAAAAAGTTGCAACAGCTGTCTTGTTACATATCTAGTCTTTTATCCATTATATATTTGGTGAGTGAGCACATAAACATGTGAACCTGTCAATCACCACCCATGACAGGTTTATTTGCTGCTATTAAAGACAAAGTAGTTGGTGGATGAACTGTTGGTGTGCTAAACTGGCATTTCTATTAGTCTGCCCTAGCTGATTTAACCCACCACTTCCTCACTTGAAAGTTTATGTTAATATCCTTTTGTTGGATTATATGCATGACAAGTAAAGTTCTTTTATTTTACAATTAATAATAGCAATTGTCATGACAACCCTCTTTTGTGATTAAGTGAATGTACAGAGCTGAAACCAGACCTGTGAGGAGAAGGGATTCTTCTCTGTTTAGATCAACAGCAGCTTGACCAACATCAAAAACACTTTTAATATATTTTAACAGTTGTACTGATTCTTTTGAGTTTTAATAACAATATTTTGTGTTTTAAGCTATATGAATAAATACTTAATTATAAATCTTTTCCTTTTCTTTTGTCTGGACTGATCACTTCCTGTTTCAAATATATCGGTAAGTAAAACACACACACACACGCACACACACACACACACACACACACACACACACACACACACACACACACACACACACACACACACACACACACACACACACTTTAATGAAGTTTTCTTCTATGGCAGCTGTGAAATTTTCACTTAGTTACAACTCATTTCATCATCTTTCATGTTCCCATCTCTTCTGCTGCACTTTACACAAACACAAGGAATTTTATTTTGAAAGAACTGTTCTAAACTATTATCTGGCATTTATTTGTAGATTATTTTATGGATTCAGATGATATTGATTTAGAATTTGCACAGATATAGAGCAGTACAGGTAAATTTGAGTTTTTGCAGAGCCAGGCTTTTTTATATGTAAAATGGTCATTTTAAAAAGCAGTAGCAGACCAGAATGCATGCACTACACACAAATTGGGTTTCACAGTAAATAATAATAATAATATCTTTATTTATTTATTTTAGATTCTATTTAAAATATTGCAGTACTTAATGCAGAAGGTAGCCAGGCGTTTTTAGTTTCCAGGGTTTCACTGAGGTATTAAATCAAGCCGACTGAAAAATTGTTTTCTCATAGACTTTTATACAATCATTCATTTGCAACCAGACAAGCTGCCCCTTGGTGGCCAACAGAAAGAATGCAGGTTTCAGGGGCTTGGCTTCATTTTCCAGACCTGGCAGCTAAGTCCATCTTTTGTTTACAGTCTGTGCAGGGAACCCAGCACTTGGAAATAGATTCAGTATGACTTGTTTGTGCTGACACTGCAATACAATACAATGCCCCAGCTGCACATGCCCCTAATGTTTTTGACCTTAACACTGAGTGAACTGGCTGGTATTGACCACTGTGTCCATGGAGGGTAGGTTAGAGCCGATATTGTCTCTGTAGTTTTAACGACATGCCGCAGCGATTCCCCCACAGCCCATGATTGATGCTGTTTGTGAGAATGCACTCACTTGGCCTCATTCTCAAATATTGCATAGAAACATGTGTGTGCCTGAAGAATTCATGCAAATGTTTCACACACAATTTGTTTGTACTCAGTGAATAAATTTAGGAATGTATCAGGCCTGGCTAGTTCAGAATAATTAGGTACATATATTTAAAACTGAATATTAATAATATTAGTACAACCAAAAAGCAAAAAGGAAAAAAAATTTATTTGTTTACAAATATCCAAAACAATGTAAGTTACAAAATGTATAAATAGGCACATATTTGTCAAAGTTGATATTATCACTCTTCTCCAAGGATGGTCACTTTATGGTGTCTCAAAATTGCCAAAATGTAATAAATGAATAAATAAATGCATTGTAAAAAAATAATTTCAATTTAATGCCAGAATGAAACAACTCACCATATTATTAAATAATTAATTAAATGTGTAATTAATTAATTAAAATGATTAAATTCATTTTACTTAAAATTAAATTTGAGTACCTGCAACAGGCAGGCGACCTGTACAGGGTGTACCCTGCCTTCCACCCTGTAACAGATTGGCTCACGGCCCCCCACGACCCTGAACAGGTGGAAGAGAATGGATGGATGAATGAATGGATTCAATTTGATTATTTAACGATTAAATAATTATTTAATGGTTCCTGTGCTCCAGTGTGTCATGAAATAATTTAAACTGACACTGTGGCTCATCAGCAGACCCTAACATCTGATTGGTTACCCTGCACAGTAAGTCCAGTAAAGTTGATCCCAGATAACGGATTGATGCAGTGGACTTGGGCAGCCAGGTATCTCAGAATGCATTTTGAACAAAATCACAAATGACAATATTGGAGGAAAGTGCCCCAAAGAGTAAGTAACCTGCTGGTTCTGTCACCAAATACACTTTTAAGATTTCTTCAGGCCACAATATAGAGGTGTAATCTTCACATATCTGGTCAATTTGTCAAAATAGAGCCTCTTTCCAAAGGTGTTCTGACATTTTTGCAGATATCAGGCCATGCTAGTCTAACGGCCAGCTTGCCTTGCTTACTGGAGTACTTTCACTATATTTTGAACTGCATCATTTGCTTATTTCCTCATGTTCAGATATGTTATACTTGTTTATTTTAATGTTAAAACGAACAGTAGAATATTTTATTACACAGAGGGAAGTGAGACCATTTTCACCTGGAGCAGAAACAGCTGGACCAGCATTAGGTCCTGTTTGAGGATATCCTGAAGAGGGATGTCAGGCCTGCGCCAGAAATAATCAAATGATCTGTTTTTAAATAAAAATATTTAACAATGTATTTAGCCATTTCATTTTGGCACCCTTGGCGCTCGACACCCTTCAGCTTGTTTTTATTTCTAAAATAATAATAATAATAATAATAAAGAAAGAAATCGGATCTGATCCACACCTTGCGTCATGACGTCACCGATCGGCAGCTCGGTGTGTCGTAGTGAGAGATGACGTGATCAGAAAAAGGCAGTCCGTTATCGGGAGGAAGAGGGTGAACGTCCTGCACAGGACAGGTAAAGATGATGGGATGATTTACTTAAAAGAGGCATGAGAAAGAATAGAGATTACTGAGCAGCGATCAATAATTGAAACGATGAGCAGTTTGTTATCGATCAGGGAGACAGAGAGAAAGAGCATCATTACTACTTGATCACACTGCAGCTCAGGGTGTGTATGTTGGTGTGTGTTTGTCTCTTGCTGCAGGACCACAAAGACTCAAACACGCCGGGACACGCTCGACCACCGGAAACTGCCGCCGTAGGTTATAGAATTCTTTTTATATGTAACATCGGCAATGAATCCCCAATTAATGTGATATATATTAAACAAGAGCGGTGCGCTCTGTCTGTGGGTAGTATCTGTGGATGCTGGCTGCAGATTCGATGAATCAGCTGATACTGTGAAAGGTGTCACTTTATTAGGCACACTGATCTGTGCAAACTATTCCAATTCAGCACAACAGCTCTGCTATAAATGTAACCGCTGATCAAGTCAGTACATTAAATTATGTATCATTAGTGAGATTATGGTTAAGTGATGTGTTGTACTGAAGTGTTTAATTTTTTTGTCCTTCCTGGACAGGTATATTAAGGACAACAGTTAATATGGAGTCCAGTGCAACAACACTATTACAGAAGAAAATTCAGAGCAGTTTGGATGAACTGGTACAATTATACACAATGAAGTAAATTATTATTATTATTATTAGCTTATTAATCAACCAAAGACAGCCATAGCTGTAATTCATTTGAATGCCTGACTCTGTGCCTTGCCCACCCTAATTGGAAAAGTCATAACCAGTTTTAGTTGTTGTGTATTGCCCACCGGCCTGTATTCAGAATTTCTGATTTCTCTGACCTTTTTTTTGTTGTTGTTGTTTTAAATCAGATTTAGTGCTCAGTTCTAATAAAAATAATTACTGTAGGTGATTTCAACATCCATGCAGATGTGGAAAATGACAATCTCAACCCCTCTTTAATGGAACTGCTATCTCCCAAAAGTTTAATGATTTCACTCATTGCTTTAATCACACGCTGATGTATGGCAAAGAAACTGAACATTTAACAGTATTTCCAAAAAAACCTCTTTTGTCAGACCATTTTTTTTGATAACATTTAATTTTACAATAATGGATTACACAAGAATTTTGTTACTCTAGATATCTTTCTAAAAGTGCTGTAACTAAGTTTAAGGAAGTGATTTCTTCACTGCCATGTGCCAACACAATGAAAGAAGAGCATCTACCTAAACTCTACTCCCACAGAGGTCGATTATCTTGTAATAGTGTTACATCCTCACTATGTATGACCCTGGATACTGTGGCTCCTCTGAAAAAGAAGGCAACTAATCAGAGATGCTTGACTCCCTGGTATAACTCACAAACGTGCACCTTAAAGCAGACCTGTTAACTAGAAAGGAAATGGTGTTGCACTCATGCAGAGCATCTTTATTTGACTTGGAATAATAGTTTGTAACTCTATAAAAAAAAGACTTCAGTAAAGCCAGAGCATCTTACTATTTGTCACTGAAAACAGAAACAGATGTGTATTTTTTTTCAGCATTGTAGCCAGGCTGATAAAGAGTCAGAGCTCTGTGTAGCCAAGTATTCATTTAATCTTAACTAACAGTGATGTTACGAATTTTTTTCACAGATAAAATTTGAAACATTAGAGAAAAAAATTATTTACAGCAATCCAACAGATGTACCATTAAATACAAAACTGTAATAACTGCTGATATTTGCTTGGACTCATTCTTGCCTATGGATCTTTTTAACTTATATAATGTCTTCTACTAAGCCATAAATGTACCTTTTAGACCCCATTCCTACAAGACTGCTCAAAGAAGTTTCACCATTAATTAATGTTTAAGTCTCAAATATAATTAGTCTATCTTTATTAACAGACTTTAAGGGTGGCAGTAATTAAACCATTACTTAAAAAACCTATACTGGATCCAGCTGTCTTAGCTAATTATAGATTGATTTCTAACCTTTTTATTTCAAAAATTCTTAAAAGGGTAATTGTCAAATTTGCAAAGGAATGGTTTATTTCAAGAATTTCAGTCAGGATTTAGAGGTCAACATAACACAGAAACAGCACTAATGAAGGTTACAAATGATCTTCTTATGGCCTCTGACAGTGGATTCATGTCTGTCCTTGTCTTGTTAGACCACATTGTAGCATTCAGTACTATTAATCACAATATTTTACTACAGAGGTTAGAACAAACCATTAGTTTAATACCAATACATATTGGTATCAAAGCAATATCTATTGGTTATAATGGTTTGAATCATATCTGAAAGATTCCAATTTGTGCATGTAAATGAGGCGGGTCTTCCTCATTCCTAAAAATTAGTCATGGAGCTCAGCAAGGTTCCGTGTTGGGTCCAATACTTTCTACTTTATAAATGCTTCCCTTAGGCAATATTATTCGAAAACACTGGATACATTTTAATTGCATTGGACATGATCCACAGCTTTAGTTATCCATGAAGCCAGATGATACAAATCAACAATACTGCTCCAAAAAATTGAAGGAACAATTTTTAATCAGTTTAGCATCAAATCAGTTAAATTTGTGGGATATTGATCTGGTCACTTAAGTAGCACATGGGGGTGTTAATCAGTTTCAGCTGCTTTGGTGTTAATTAAATTAATAACAGTTGCATTGGAGGAGCAACAATGAGACAACCCCCAAAACAGGAATTGTTTTACAGGTGGAGGCCACTGAAAATTTCTCCCTGATATTTTCTGACTGTTGTTTCACTAGTTTTGTCAGTGTTACTACTGGTAGCATGAGGTGATACCTGGACCCTACAGAGGTTGTACGGGTAGTCCAAGTCCTCCAGCATGTCACATCAATACATGCCATTGCCGGAAGGTTTGCTGTGTCTCCCAGCACAGTCTCAAGAACATGGAGGAGATTCCAGGAGACAGGCAGTTACTCTTGGAGGGCTAGACAGGGCCGTAGAAGGTCCTTAACCCACCTGCAGGACTGGTATTTGCTTCTTTGTGCAAGGAGGAACAGGGTGAACACTGACAAAACCTTGCAAAATGCTCTGGCAGTGGGGGTGGGGGTGGGGGCATATCTATGGAGAGTCACACTGACCTCTAGAGGCTAGGCAATGCCACCTTGACTACCATAAGGTACACCACTGACTGCACCATTTTGTGTTGCAATTAAATTTTGGCACAATAGACTAGCCTGCCACATTGTTTTTTTCACTTTGATTTTTGGGGTGTCTTTGTAGGTTGATCACTTTCATTTTCATCAAACGATGTGGCATCCTTTCATTCCTAACACATTACCCAGTGCGCATCAGTATGATCTCTTTTTTTTGCCATTGAGATCTGATCTGTTTTCAAAGTGTTCCTTTAATCTTTTTGAGCATTATAAGTGAACTACAGGTACGTCTTTAAGGACATAAAGACCTGGATAACCTCTAATTTCCTACTTCTAAATTTCATTTCTAAAGGTCTCTCAGATTAATTTTTGATCAGGGTGTATCCTTCAGCATGCACATTAAATAAATGTGTAGGACTGCTTTGATGTTTTCATTTATGCAAAATTAGAAACATTTTTGTCTCAGAGTGATACTGAAAAGCTAGTTCATGCACTTATTACTTCTAGGCTGGACTATTGTAATTCATACTATCATGTCACTCTAAAAGCTCCCTGAAAAATCTTTAGTTGATCCAGAACGCTGCAGCAAGAATACTAACTGGGACTAGAACAGAGACTAGAGAGACCATATTTGTCTCATATTAGCTTCTCTTCATTGGCTTCCTGTTCAATTCAGAATTGACTTTTAAAATCCTTCTTCTCACATACAAAATCTTGAATAATCAGTCCCTGTCATATCTTAAAAATCTCATAGTGTCTCATCATTCTAACAGAACACTGTGCTCTCAGACTGCAGGCTTACTTGTGGTTCATAGAGTTCTCAAAAGTAGAATGGGAGAGCCTTAAGCTATCAGGCTTCTCGTTTGGGACCAGCTCCCAGTTTGGATTTGAGAGACTGACTCTCTATATTCTTTTTCTTTTCTGAGTACTTTTCTACTCAATACTCAAAGTGCTTTATACTACATGTCTTTATTCATCCATTTACACACAT
>JAMQGT020000741.1:0-107500 GCA_024447675.2 Pterophyllum scalare | reverse complement strand
TTATGGAATCATGAAAAACAAACAAACAAAATAACACTCCAACACATCACTAGTACTTTGTTGCACCACCTCTGGCTTTTGTAACTGCTTGCAGTCTCTAAGGGAACAGTACTCTTCATCAGTCTGGCTCCAGCTTCCTCTGATGGCTGTTGCCAGATCAGCTTTGCAGGTTGGAGCCTTGTCATAGACCATTTTCTTTAACTTCCATCACAGATTTTCAATTGGATTGAGATCCGGACTGTTTGCAGGCCATGACACTGACCTTATGCGTCTTTCTTCAAGGAATGTTTTCACAGTTTTTGCTCTATGGCAAGATGCATTATCATTATATTGACATGCAGCCCCATATCATCAATGGCTGTGGAAATTTACATGTTTTCCTCAGACAGTCATCTGCATAAATCTCATTGGAACGGCATCAAACAAAAGTCCCAGCATCATCACCTTGCCCAATGCAGATTCGGGATTCATCACTGAATATGACTTTCAACCAGTCATCCACAGTCCACGATTGCCTTTCCTTAGCCCATTGTAACCTTGTTTTTGTCTGTTTAGGTGTTAGTGATGGCTTTCTTTTAGCTTTTCTGTATGTAAATCCCATTTCCTTTAGGCGGTTTCTTACAGTTCGGGTCACAGATGTTGACTCCAGTTTCCTCCCATTTGTTCCTCGTTTGTTTTGTTGTACATTTTCTGTTTTCAAGGCATATTCCTTTAAGTTTTCTGTCTTGACGCTTGGATGTCGTCCTTGATCTGCCAGTCTGCTTGCCTTTAACCACCTTCCCATGTTGTTTGTACTTGTTCCAGGTTTTAGACACAGCTGACTGTGAACAGCTAACATCTTGTGCAACACTGCGTGATGATTTACCCTCTTTAAGGAGTTTGGTAATCCTCTCCTTTGTTTCAATTGGCATCTCTGTTGTTGGAGCCATGATTCATGTCAGTCCACTTGTTGCAACAGCTCTCCAAGGTGTGATCACTCCTTTTTACCTGCTTACTAATGAGCAGATTTAATTTGATGCAGGTGTTAGTGTTTGTAATGAGAATTTGCAGGGTGATTCCATCATTTTTTCCTCAGAATTGAGTGATTCCATAATTTATTCCCTGTGCTTGTTCTACAAATCTAACTGTTACTGGCTACCACAATTATTTTTCTTGATTTCTTTTAGTGTTTCTTAAAGCCAGAAAGTTGCCATTTGAAATACCTTTAGTTTTTTGTCATGTCTGCGATCTGCTTTTTTTCCACAAAATTAAACAACTGAAGGAACCTCCTGAGAGACTGGTGATTCCATAGTTTTTGCCAGGGGTTGTACTCTGCTCTGCCACCTCTGACCACATTTCTTTCTCACTCAGACCACCTGTCTGTTTCTCTGACCACTTATTTGTTTGTTTACATATTTCAGATGAGTGTGGTGCAGACTACATCAGTGAATTATGCTTCGCTCCAAATCAAACTAAAGAAATGGAAGAGAAGATCATGGAGCTCCACAAAACCTACAGGTTCTTCACCTCACATATACTATTTTGCCAAAAGTATTCATTCACCCATCCACATCATTGGTGTTCCAATTACTTCCACGGCCACAGGTGTATAAATCAAGCACCTAGGCATGCAGACTGCTTCTACAAACATTTGTGAAGAGAATGCGTCGCTCTCAGGAGCTCAGTGAATTCCAGTCTGGTACCCTGATAGGATGCCGCCTGTGCAACAAGTCCAGTCGTGAAACTACCTCGCTGCTAAATATTCCACAGTCAACTGTTAGTGGGATTATAACAAAGTGGAAGTGATTGGGAACGACAGCAACTCAGCCATGAAGTGGTTGTCAAATAAAATGAATGGGTCTGCACATGCTGAGGTGCCAACTTTGTGCAGTCAGTCGCTACAGACCTACAAACGTCATGCCACCAACCTGAGATTAGCTCAAGAACAGTGTGTGTAGAACTTCATGGAATGGCTCACTCAAATTCATATATGGTAAATGGACTAGTTCTTATATAGTTCTTTTCTACTCTGTCTGAGCACTCAAAGCACTTATACAACGCATTTACATTTACCCATTCATACAAACACTTCCATGAGTATCTCAGCTAAGTGCTTTTATTATCTAACATTCACACGCCAACGCTTGTATCGGAGAGCAACTTGGGGTTCAGTATCTTGCCAAAGGATACTTTGGCATGCAGCCAGGAATCGAACCACCGACCTTTCGACTTGCTCTACCTCCTGAGCTACACCCACCCTTGGTTGTTTAGTTCCCTGTCACCTGGTGGTGATGCTCATATATGAAGGCAGACAAATGAGTACTTTTGGCAATATAGTGCATTTTTATCTAAACTGTATCCATATTCAGAGCAGCAGACGTTTTAATGTGTATGTGTATGTGTGTTTAGAGGAATGACTCCAGCTGAAGCAGAGATGCACTTCCTGGACAATGTAAAGAAACTTTCCATGTATGGAGTTGACCTCCATCATGCAAAGGTAAAGACACTCTTTTGGATGTAGGCACTCCAGTTTAAAAGTTAAAAGTTTCTACCCTAAATTATCACCATGGTGTGATCAGTAAATCCATACTGGACCTCCATTTTCCACCTGCAAAAATTGTCAGTTTTATAAACACTTAGTAATATCGTAAATCATGGATAATTCAGGCAGCTACCAGTGATTAGTATTATGTAAACGGTAAATGGACTGGTTCTTATATAGGACTTTTCTACTTTGTGCACCTAACACACTTTATACAATGTGCCTTATTTACCCATTTACATCCATTCACACAAGCACTTCCTCCTACAGCTAAGTGCTTTCTATCTAACATTCACACATGTTTATACTCCTACGGTTGCATTGGAGAGCAACTTGGGGTTCTTGCCCAAGGATACTTTGGCACGCAGTCTGGAATAGCCAGAAATTGCACCACCAACCTTCCAATTAGTGGGTGACCTGCTCTACCTCCTGAGCTACAGCCACAGATGAGGTCACACAGTGAGGACTATCTATGCATCATAAAGCATTTGCAAATACAATGGAAAATGTGGCAATAACTCCAGCAAGTTTCAAAATGATGTTCTTAATAGATGTTCTAGTAATACAGCAATTCATGATTAATTCACATGTTTAGAAAGCATTCTTTGAAAGCATAGTTAGTTAGTCAGTTTGTGTGAAACAAAAATGCAAATGAAGCTAAAAATTCAGCACAAAGTGATACAGAACATACAAATATTTATAAGAATAAGGACATTAAAGAGGTTGGAATTTCTTTTCTTTAATGCTCTACTGCACACATTTTAAGGGTGCCTGATAAAAATAATTCCCCATGAAAAAGCGTATGAGGAATAATCACATCTTTAAAGAATGCCAACTAATCATAAAGTAGAAAGGAAATAAACACACTTACATATTGAATTTGATTGAGGCATAGGTTTTTACATGTTGTCATCTCATGTAATGAGATTTCATTCTGTATGAAGCTTCAGTAAGCCGTTATTCTAAGCTTTGAAACTGTCACATAACTGGGTGGGATGTGGACTCGCGGGGAACAGGCAGGAATTGACTGGACTTTGGAATGATGGGGAGAGCTCAGGAAGGTCCGTGGGCATGCACTTGCAATTGCTCGACAATCAGCTGATTGCCAGCCAGAGTTCAGGTGCAAAGCATTTACTGATTTATCTGAACAGTACATGGACACGCGAAAGAAAATGATGGAAAAGACACATTTAACTACTGAGAGTCAAGCTAGGTTCCAGAAACTGTAACCAGCTCATTTTAATTGATGTCAGTATTGTTAGATCTAAGAAAAGCACTGCTCCTCTTGCTTGTCCTCACCCTGTGATTATTAAATGTGGTCCCATTATGTTTGTCCTTGAATGGACATATGAAAGTACACAGAGTGTTTCAGTGTTGCTTTCTGCTCCCAACAATCTGATCAATACAGATGGCCCACTTCCTGTCAAGAGTCAATTACATGTGGTTGTGCTTGTCTATGTTTGTACGTACGTATGTGTGCATATTGACAGCAATGGCTTTTCCATTATGGCTGTTTTCCAGTGATTCAGTCTGTCAGAAACACACAACACAAAATGATGATGATACATTCTCGTACTGGTTTGTCTGTGATGTGGTTTATTAACAATGCTTCTTGCTTTGTTTTTGTTTCAATCTAGCTCAGTAATATAAATATAATATAAAACAGAAATGTCTCAGAAAGATTTTAAAAAAAAAGACACAAAAGGAGCTCAATAAATCCAAACCTAAATATAATACAACTAGAAGGGCGGTCGCACATACCTCGCCCACCCCAAATGTTCTCTGTGCCAATACTATTATACCAAGCTATAATCAATTGTGGTGGTGCAGTGGGTAACATAGTTGCCTCACAGCACAGAGGTCCTGGGTTCAAATCCACCAGCTGGCATGTGTAAAAACACGGGGTTAGGTTAATTGGTGATTCTAAATTGCCTGTAGGTGTGAATGTGTGCATGAATGGTTGTCTGACTCTGTGTTAGCCCTGTAACAGGCTGGTAATCTGTCCAGGGTGTACTCTGGGATAGGCTCCTGTGACCCTGAAAAGGATAAGTGGAAGAAAATTGATGTTTCTTGTACCACCCCCACTTTCATTGAAATCTGTTTAATATTTTCCGAGTGATCCTGCTAACGGACAAACAGACGGACATGTGCAACCAAAAACATAACCTCCCTCCACTTATCGGTGGATAAGGAAGGGTTCTCTGTTAGAGGGTGGTCATGATTATCTATGTATTAACTTTCGCCATAGCTACAGTTTTTGGATGGCATCTGTGCCAGCTGAGAGAGGAATCTAACCAGTACATCAATTCAGACTTGATTCAAAAAGCCAGAGCAATGACAGGAGAAAATTCACACAGCAAGTGATTTGGACACATTCCATGGTTAGCAGTTCAATACTCTGAGATGTTACTTTGCCGTAACTTGTCTCAAATTGTATCACAGCTAGTGCAATCCCTCTACATTTCTCCTTACTGCTCACATTAACTGTCTGCTCAAAGAACAACCAACCAACCAACCAAACAAACAAAACAAGAACAGGTCACACCATGGCCCAGGAAATGTGAGTGTACGGTTTCATGGAACAGACAGTTTTTATTTTCTTCCTCTTAGCACTCCGTTTACAGTGGGGGAAATAATTGCTGAATTCTAATTTTATTCACAAAGAAATGAACAGTCTCTAATTTTTATGGTAGTTTCATTTTAATCAGAAGACCCCAAAATCCACCAAAAAAAATTTCCAGAAAAAAATATTTTTATCTAAAAGTTCTAAATCGATTTGCATGTCACTGGGTGAAATACGGATGTGAGAAACCCTTATTGGCAACCACAGCGGTAAGACGTTTCTTATAGTTGGTCCGTAGGTTTGCACACATCTCAGGAGGGATTTTATCTTCTTTACAGAAACTCGCTAAATCTTGGCTGCTGCTTGGGAATTTGAAACTTTACCTTCCTCTACAGATTTATATAGAATCAAGGTCTGGGGACTGGCTAGACCACTCCATGACCTTCTTCTTTAGCCAATTATTAATAATAATGATTAAGTACAGAGTGGAGTTTTCAGTTAGTGGAAACACTAATCCCAAAGCATAATGTTTCTACCTCCGTGCTTGTGTATGTGTTCTTTGGGTCATGCTCTGCATTTCTCTTCCTCCAAACACAGTGGGTCGATGCCAAAGAGCTCGATCTTGGTTTCATCTGACCACAGCACTTTCTCCCAGGCCTTCTCTGAGTCATTAAAATGTTCACTTGAAAATTTTACACTGTGTGCACAATTATTAGGCAAGTCCTATTCTTGAGGATTATCCTTATTAATCACCAGCTACAGTGTTCTCGGTTAATCCAAAATGTTAATAAACCTCAAACATGAATGTTTAAGAAAGTAAGAGTGAGGCTTTGTCTTTCTTAGGAGAATATCTCTATGTGCACAATTATTGGGCAACTATTATTGTGCAGAATTATTATGCAGCTAAATGAAAAACACACATTTTCCCATCTCACTTTTTTATTTTCATCTGTTCAAGTGAGAATTATTAATGAACCACTCAAAACTTTCCAATAAACATTTCTGAAATATATATATTAAAAAAAAATCAGTGACCAGTAAAGCCACCCTTCTTTTCAATAACAATGATACGCTTCCATTCATGGAGTCTGTCAGGTTCTTCATCTGTTGACGATCACCTTTTTGTGCAGCAGCACCCACAGCCTCCCAGACACTGTTCAGAGAGCTGGACTGTTTTCCTTCACTGTAAATATCACCGTTTAAGAATTGCCCAGTTACCCAGTTCTCAGATGGATTCAGGTCCAGTGAAGAAGGGGGCCATGTCATAAGTTTTTCATCTTTAACACCTTTACTGGCTAGCCATGCAGAGGAGTACTTGGATGCATGTTGATGGTAATTTTATATTCTTCTATTTCTGAATAATTGAACCACCTAATGTTCCCTTTTAACCAAGCTTCTTGCTGAAGGTCTTGTACTCCATTCCAGTCTTGTGTAGATCTACAATCTTGTCCCTGATGTCCTTTGACCGCTCTTTGGTCAAACTGATGATCTGAAACTGATTCCGGGACAGGTGTGCTTTATACACATTATGAGTTGAAATCAGGAGCATCTGTATTTGATTGATTGATTGATTGTAACCTGTGTGCCACATGGGCACACAGCCACAGATTTCTTCTGGGTTGTAGGTGATCAAATACTTATTTCACTCAATGACATGCAAATCAATTTATAAATTTTGTGATGTTTTTTTCTGGATTTTTGGTTAATATTTTCCTCCATTAAAATGAAGCTACTATAAAAAATTTGAGACAGTTCATTTACTTGTAAGTGACAAATCATCAATTTAACTTTTGTTGTTATAGCGTTATTGTGTTGGGTAGAAGATGAGTGTGCTTGAGTGATGCACCTAAGGGGTGCATCTGCACAGCCATTATCCCTGCAAGATCTAACCATCAGTGTTTCGTTAGCTCACTGTCATTCAGTGCAAGAACGTTTCTTGCTCTTTGTTGAAATGAAGGCCTTCACTGAGGACATGTACATGCCCACCTTATAGCATGTTTCTGTCACATGATAGTAGCATTACCATTTAATGTTTTTATGTATAGTGTGGTTAAAACTGTTATAAGTCTTTGAGTGCTGGGCTGAATTTAGATCAGCTCTTTTGTTGTTACTGGGTTTTTTGTTTGTTTGTTTTGTTTTTTGTTTTTTTTATCTGCCTGTCATCTGACTGTCTGAATGGAGTAGATGTTAGGAAGCACCTTTGCTTGCCTGGCTTCAGCTAAGTCCGAGGTAAGACTGTTTCCTGTGTGGACGTGTTTATATGTGGTTGTACTTAATATGTGTGTGGGTGTGGGTGTGTTAATGCAAACATCTTCACCTGTTTATTATTGTGTTTACTGTTTTTTTTTTTTTTGTAGACTCACTTATTCATAAATAACTTCTCCTACATTCCCCCAAAATTCACAGCAAGTAGTTTAATTCTGATTTTGACAGATAAAATTACACAATTCAGTCACACAGACTGGCTGCTCGACAGCATGACTCGCTGGTTCTTTAGGTTCTCTTTTGTATTGGTCTGGAATAGAACTGCAGTCTCATGACAGTTTGAGCACTGTAGTTTCAACACAGGGCTTTGTTCCTTAAATGACCTTTGGCCCACAGGTGTTAACTCTTGAGAACCAGAGAGCTCATCTCAGATTCAAGACCAGGAAAAACAGTATCGCTAGAACTTGTAAAAGCATTTTAAAACCCCAATCAGCAATATTTTAAAACTTTTTTTAATTTACCTAATGCTTTTAATAGATTCCAGATAAGATCACAAATCCCAAATGATTATTTATCCCAAAATAAGGGCTCAGAGATATTTCAAAATGGCCTTTCCAAACTTTTAATTGTACTCCATCCATCTACAATACTTAAAATACAACTAAAGAGTTCCATATTAGTCATTTCTTAAATTGGTGTTTGTGTATTTGTATGTGTGCAGGACTCAGAGGGTGTGGCCATTATGCTGGGTGTGTGCAGCAGTGGCCTGCTGGTCTACAGAGATAGACTGAGGATCAACAGATTCTCATGGCCAAAGATCTTGAAGATTTCATACAAAAGGAACAACTTCTACATCAAGATCCGACCAGGAGAGGTAAGAACACCACATCTGAGCACCTCAAGAGGAAGAAACACCACCTTTCAGTAAAATGTGACTCGCTATTTCACATCAGCATACCTCCAGCCACAAGGTTCGGATATGAAATGAAAAGATGACTTATTCTACTCATTTCTAGGTCCCTATTTTTCAAAAAATTCTTGTCTGTGTTATGCTGACCCTTTATGCTGTTCTTCAGCAGCATTCCTTTCTTTTACTTTGTCCCTGCTAAAGGCTCAAAAGTAATTTGACAAGTGAATAATAAGCCTATTTTATGGTCAGGTGTGGACTGTTTCCTCATTATTTTACAATAGTTTTATAAAATAAATGGTTATGAGTTTATTACATTTGGTTACTGGTCATCATTAGAAAAAACTAACATACTCATCAAAGATTAAACATGAGGAGGAGCCAAATCGACATGCTCAAAAATCAGGAATACTCCGATGAGCCCAGCAGCACCAAAACACTTGGCTGTGATCCACTCCACCACCTCATGAAGCCAAAAGAACCACATCATCTACAAAAAGCAGAAAAGAGATTCTGAGGCCACCAAACCAGAAGCCTTCCACCTCTTGGCTATGCCTACAAATTCTGTCCATAAAAATAATGAACAGAATCTGTGACAAAGGGCAGCCCTGGTGGAGTCCAAAACCTCCTGAAAATGAGTCTGACTTATTGCCGGCAATGTGGACCAAGATCCCCTTCCACTGCTGACTATATCCTCAGTTAAAGTCAGCAGTGTGTAGCATCCAGGATGGAAGCCGCATTGTTCCTCTTGACTCTGAGTTTCGACTAATGGACAAGCTCAACAAACCTTATTCTGCCTGGCCATCAGCTGTCCCACAGACTAACCAAACCCGAAGGTGTCCTTCTTCGGCTTGATGGCTCCCTTCACCTCCATCTGGTTCAGGGATTACCACCACGACAGGCACCAACTACCTTTCAGCTGCAGCTTCCTGCTACAGCCTCAGAAATGAAGGCTTGGAAGAAGGTCCACTCTGACTCTGTTCAGTTTAATTCAGTTTTATTTATTTAGGGCCAAATTGCAACAAACTGTTGCCTCAAGGTGCTTTATATTGTAAGGTAAAGATCATACAGTAATTACAGAGAAAACCCAGCAATCAAAGCAACCCCCTATGAGCAAGCACTTGGCAACAGCGGGAAGGAAAAACTCCCTTTTAATAGGAAAAAACCTCTAGCAGAACCAGGCACATGAAGGAGCAGTTATCTGCCACAACAGGTTGGGGGGAGGGGAGGGAGACAGTTTCAATTCAATTAAATTTTATTTATACAGTGACAAATGACAACTGTCACCTCAACGCATTTTATATTGTAAGAAAAAAACGAAATTACAGCGAACAGTCAAAACAACCCCCTATGAGCAAGCACTTGGCAACAGTGGGAAGAAAAAAAATCCCTTTTAACAGGAAGAAACCTCTGGCTGAACCAGGCTCAGGGAAGGCCAGTCATCTGGGCTGGTTGGGGCTGAGGGGAGAGAGACGGGACAAATGACATGCTGTGGAAGAGAGCCAGAGATTAATAATAACTAATGATTAAATGTGGAGTGGGTTATGAATAGAGTAAAAAGAGGTGAATGAAAAGAAACACTCAGAACATCATGGAAAACACCCCCCACTCCCCACACCCCAGGAGCCTAGGCCTATAGCAGCATAATGAAGGGACGCCATTTCCTCTACAGCTTACGGGTTATCTGCTTTAAGCTGCTCCTTTGTGAGTTATTCCAGTGAGTCATGCACTTCTGATTTGAGGCTTTCCTTTTCAGAGGAGCCACAGTATCCAAAGTCGTACGCAGTGTGGATGTAAAACTATTGACAGGACAAAAGACATGCTGTGGAGGAGAGCCAGAGATTAATAATAACTAATGTCTAAGTGTCCTTAACCTCCTTCAAAATGTTGTCAAAGTTCTGCCACAGGTGGGAGCTGAAGATCTCATACACTGGGGTCTCTGCCAGGTGTTCCCAGCTCAGTATACGTTTAGATGTTACGTTTGTCAGCATCCTAATCTGCCACCTCATCCAACTCACCACCAGGTGGTGATCAGTTGATAGCTCAGCTCCTCTCTTCACCCAAAATGTCCAGAACATATGGCTGCAGATCCAATGACACAATTACAAAACTGATCATCAATCTGTGGCCTAGGGTGTCCTGGTGCCACATGAACTTATGAGGAACCAATCCAGAGGTACTGCCCCAGACCTCCACGCGATGCTATAGAGGCTTGTCAACCAGAATATAGCCACTACATCTTGACTTCACATTCCAAATGTGTCTGAATTTCATATTTGGTGAAATTTTATTGATGCACAAGAGTGACACCTACTGATGGATTTATTTTAAAGCTGACTTGTTGAATCGGCAGATCAACAATTTCTGTCTCTGTTTCCAGTTTGAGCAGTTTGAGTCAACCATTGGTTTTAAGCTTCTGAACCACAGAGCTGCTAAGAGACTGTGGAAGGTCTGTGTGGAACACCACGCCTTTTTCAGGTCAGTCAAGGTCATGATACGAGTGTGTGGTTTGTTAAAGGTCATGAAGTTTGTGATGAAGTTTTAGATCATATGACACAAAATAACCAGGGGACATGCATTCATGTGACAGCTGTCTGAACTCCATCTCTCTCCCTGGTCTTTCCTCCCTCTCTCTCTAACCTTCACCCTATCTGTCTGCCTGTTTCCTCATCTCTCTCTTCATCTTGTCTCTCCCTGTCTCTGTCTCGTTCCCTTCCCTCTGTGTCTCTCAGGCTTGTATCACCAGAGGAAACTCCTAAGAAGTTCCTGACTCTGGGTTCAAAGTTTCGTTACAGCGGTCGAACTCAGATTCAGAGTCGCAGAGCCAGTGCTCAGATATCCAGACCAGCACCACATTTCCCACGATGTATCAGCAAGAGGAGCATGTTAAGCCGCAGTCTAGATGGAGGTACCCATACTTACTGCACTAGTTATGGTTCTCAGAGTGTTAACAGTGGTGAGAAACAGTCCACCTAGTAGTTCTCCTTGTTCTCAGTCTCAGTAGTCGTAATACTGGACACCGTAAACAGTTTGAAGTAGGAGAACTGGTCATTATAGCTCTAGTTATTAAACTGTGGTTCTTCTAGTCTCAGCTACAGTACTGGTTTGAGTAGTAATACTACTAGCAATAGCATTATCCAGCTGTACCAGGTTTGTAAGTCTAGTTCTTTCTCGTATTTACTGGTATAGCCCTAGTACTGAAGCCTGTGCTGCAAAGGAGGAATGGGGACTTTGGGCTGTGAGAGGTATTTTTTTTAAGTACCAGCTGGGCAATCCATTTTTTTTTAATCTAGTGCTAACTCTGCCCCTTCATGTGAATGATGCTCACTGTCTTGTGAACACTAGGTGTAATCATTATTGCTGGGATATGTTGAAGAGCTTTGTAGTAAAGGCCACAGCGAAGGGTATTCTCAAGCAAGGCTGACATAGCTTTCTGTGTTAGCTGGCTCAAGAAAGTCTAAATCTCCCGTCAGACATAATAAGTATTATGAAAGTGGTCACCAAGTTTCTTTGCTTACCCAAGCTTTCTATTACAGGCTTTGTACACATTCACATAAAAGGGGGCATATGACTCGCTGATTGGGTGCCATCTTCATAAGAAATAGGTCAAAGAGAGATATGGAAGATATGAAAATTTCAGTGAAACTCAGTCCAGGTGTTGTAATTCTGTTTTCTTTAGGAAATCGCAAGATTTAAAAGTAATTTTGTACATTAGAGCAGTTAGTAAGAATAAATGAATCAATTTAAACATGAAGTACATTCAGGTGTGAAACTGTTGCATAGTGAGGGAGATCTGGAAGTCGCCAGTTTCTGACCTACTGAAAGTGAAATTTTAATTACATGACTCTTATAGGTCCATCAATTAATACTAAACTAAGACTGCTCAACTGGGCAAAATATCATGGCATATAATAATTAGTGAAACATAAAGTATTTCTAACACTAATAACTGCACGTTTACAAAATTATACCACCAAAGCACATGCTGAGTAATGGTATTTAGCCAGGTATCTTAACAGTTTGGTAACAGCTGGAAGGGCTCTGTGCTACATTTCGGAACAGAAAAGATCGATGAACACTTTGTTATGGTCATGCTGCTTTGCACAGTGCTCTTGTCCATGCTGGCTTTTGTTGTGGGCAGGTCTGAAGCAGCTCCTACAAACTACTGGGAACCAGGTGAGGCAAAGAAAACAGCTTAAAGGTGTTAATAATTTGTGTCATGGAGTTTGAAAGAATAAATCTGTAGAGTTTTTTCTACATTAATAAACCAGATGGTGACTAAAAACAGTGGAATTATATCTAATGGCCCCTTCATATAAAAAGCAGTATGTACTGTGCTGATTGCTGGGTTGAGGGAATGGACCAAAATTTGTGTTGACCACTGCACTCTACCTGTATTACGTAAATTTTCTGTGGCCCTCGTGGTCTTTATGTGTACTGTATGTGCCTTCTCCATGTCATGTTTTTATTGGTCATACAAATGCAGTGGGCTGCAGTCGAAGCTCACCTTACAAACGCTGGCCAGGTGACATCTTTTGCTTGATGCAATGGCAAACCGTTTATGACCATCACAAGGCATTTGAAATAATGGGTTTCAGACCGCATTGATGCCATTATCATGTTACACGTGATGGCTCTAAAAAGTAAAAGTATATTTTATCTTCCCTCTCCCATAAACTTAGTTTTGCCCTATCTCCCAATGCTCGTTTTTTTCTCTTCTCTCTTCCCCTCACCCCCCAGCCGGGGGCAAATGGCTGCCTATCCCTGACTCTGATTTTGCTGGAGGTTCTTCCTGTTAAAAGGAAGTTCTTCCTTTCCACTTGCTCTTAGGGGATTGTCTGTTCATTGGAGTTTTCTCCCTCATATTGTAGAGTCTTGAGCTGTGAGCTGGTGCTCTTAAAGTTGGAGTGCACTGAATTGTATAAAGCAGACTGTAAAGTACTGACTGTAAAGTCAAATGCAGAATATTTAACCTATGCATGTACAGCCTAAGAGTAAATCCTCTTTTTTTTCTTTTTTTTTGTGGGTGGGTGGGTGGGTGGGGGATTATTCTACTTATATTCTATTTGTTTTTTTATGGTGATACTTAAAATGGTTTTTGGTTTTCTATATACTCCTGACAAAAGAATGAGCCATTGTAAACCTGCATAAGGATCAGTTCCCCTAGCGCATAGATATGAACAATAAAACCGTCCAGAATTGTAAGAAGTACCCTGATGCCAATTTTTGGTCATACCTCCTAGCGCTATTAAAAATGTATTGCTTACAGCCTTAAAATGACACATTATATGTTGAGCATAAGTTACTCTACAGTTCTAGCTAGGTTTAAAGAAAGCCACCTTCGTGAAACTGAAAACTCTGGCTTTGGGCTTACGTCACCAACCTGTTAGTCTCATGTTTAGGTTTAGCACTCGGTGACTGGTCAGTTCATTGTTCAGTATTTGACCAGTTTGTGATTGGTTCTCAGCTTCACAGACTGGACCTACCTCCTCTCCGATTGTCTCTCAAGCCATCACAGCTTCCCCCAAAGCCAATGGTGGTGCTCACACAGGTAGTGCTCAATACTGCAGTTGTACTGCTGCTGGCTGCTGTGGTACTGCTCTGTGATTGGGCTCTGATCGCTTCATTCAGCTTGTTCAGGAATGCATTGTACTTAGTGACTCTGCTTCATTCAGATACACCTGATAACAGCTGTAAATTTCTGTCTAAATAGCTCTCCTCTTTCTGCTGACATGTCGTCAGACCTGCGTCCTGTTTTCAACAGAATGTAAAAGTTACATATTTGTCACATGCAGGGTAAAAACAAGCATACATACATTTATGTCCAAATCATTAGCAGATATTTTTATTAATCTCAGGCCTTAAACTTCAGAATGTTTTAGTTCTTCATCATATCAAGGTCCTGTCCATCTTAAGATGGAGTTTTGTTACTGTATCCAGTGAGTCCAACAGGAAGAAGGTCTGACTGCACAATTATGCTGACAGTCCTTCTTAGCATAATTATGTAGCTAGCTACATGTTAGTGTTAGCACTATTAAACACACAGCTAACAGAGGTCAGTGAGCCATGATATGCAAAATAACATCAGGTCATGGCTCGGTGGTGGTTCTGAATGCTGATTGGCCCAGGCTGCTGTGCATGCACCCTGAGCTCTTTATTGGCTGAGTGTACCATTACCCTGGCACCGATGCTTTGCTACTGATGAGGACAAAGACAGCTTGGTTGAGCGTCACAGTGGTTGCTACGTTTACTGCCGTACCTGCGGACGTAATAGTGATGACATTACTGCTGGTGCACTTCTGTGTGTACGTAGATATGGGTTCTGGGCTGTATGGAGCATCTAAAGCCATCGCCATCAGTGACCTCATCACCACAGTAACACCTGAGAAGAGAATGGAGGAGAGCAGTGAAGGTCAAGGTAAGAAACCATTTCAAGAGAAATGTACCAGGTAACTGAATCTGTCAGAATAACTAAGCACCTGCCTTTCTCTTTTTACCCCTTTCATCTTAGTTGAAGAGGTTCAGGAGGTGGATAAAGTGAATGAAATGGAGCAGGAGGAAGAGGAAGAGGAAGAGGAGACCAAAGACACTGAGATTTCACAGCAGAGTATTCTGACTCCTCCGAAATTAGACACCAAAGTAACTTGTCTCACCTATCAACCCAATCTCATTAGGCTTCCCGTACCTGTGACTGCATTAAAAAACCCTTTACACTCACATACTTTTATTTTGGAGGGGCTACAAGATTAGGTTTGCATGCTTTAATGGTTAAAAAACACTATTTTTTGCACTGTACATTGCTACAGGACATTCCTTCCTCCTCTTTTTTGTAGCATTCCATTCTAACTCTTTATTCTTCCCAGAAACTTAGCAGTTCAAAATCAAGGCACCGTTAGTTACATACATAACCGCTGTAGACTGTCGACTGCAAACTGTCAGCTGTTTGCTATTGGAAATAAAACTAAATCCCTTGGGTCCTCTTTTCCTCAGATAATGGGAGTGCACAATACAGACAAGCACTGGTGCTGAAATATGGTAGTTGACACTGTGCAAAGTCCCATGCAAGTAATACACTACTGCTAAAACACCCAGGAGTGTCTGGACTGAGAGCATGTCTGGCAGAGCGTTCAGATCAAAGACGGCACAAAAGTCAGACTCAGCTGGAAGTTAAAGACATCGTACTTAAGTTTATGTGCTGCTTATTCAACCCCACTTTGCAGAGTGCTTGATTTTTTTTCTTAAATAAGGTGAAAAATAAACAGTACCATAGTTGTTTTTGACACTCAAGATTTTCTTTGCCACTGCCTAATGGCTTTGGCAGGTGCCAAGAGCTTCTTTATGTAGGGAAAACCCAGCTGATGTAACAGAAAAATAAAGTCACATCTACCAGTGACGACACTGATGTTAAAATGAATCTTGTGAGTCTAATCTAATCTAATCTTTCTGTCACTGCTGACTGGGCTGCAGCTCCTGGTTTTGGTGAGATCAGTCCGTGGAAAATCAGAAAGCATATTTATTTACATTTGTAAAATTAATGTCACAAAGGATGCTTTTTCATAGAGCCCATAGGATAACACATTGTTGCCTTGAAGCTTGTGAGTATTACGAGTTGCTTCTGTAACACTACTACAAGCCAGCAGCTTCCTCTCGGCCCTCTCCTGCTTCTTGCTTCCTTTTCTAGTCTCACTCTCTGTGCTCTGTGAGCTGGTGTGTTTACTGTAGATACAATTTTAAAAATGTAATCAAACATTCTTACCACAGTTCTCTGTGTAGCCACCTTCATCTTTTCCTCATACATCCATGGTTAGAGAGCTCTTTATTGCTTTCTATACAAACCCTGAATAAACCTTGATTTATTTCTTCAATAAAAATATTATTAGTTGCAACTAGAGTATGCATACATGCAGATGTTTGTTACAGTTTGAATGCTCAGTCAAAGAGCAGCTGGCAGGTAAAAATTTCCCTTAATTCATATGCAATATTTTTTTAAATAAACTTTGAAAAGTGAATGTGTGCATTTTATATAGTTTATAAGACATAAAGGCTGAAATTCAGATTAAAACTTGTGCATTTTAATGAGGACAACATCAAACCCACAGCTTTGCTGACAGGAAGACAGTTGTTTTCATGTCTGGGTGTTTTATGGACTTATAATAAAGGTATGCATGACTCTTTTAAGAGAGGAGGATTAGGTTCCTGAAGATTTGAAGTCCTGAATGGGATTTAGAAGCCAGAACTGTGTGAAACTAACAGCTAACAGCAACGGTCAGCAGTAGGTGAGAAATTCAGCTTAACGAAAACATGCTTCCTATTGCTGATATTGACTGCACTCTCTCCTGTCATGTTACAGTCAGGTTCTGTGATTTTTGAGGGTGACAGAAACTCAAAACTTAGAAAAAACTTACAAAAAACAACTTTAAGTGTTATTTTACGTACACGTTCCTGGGAAATCTGCCCCAACCTGCAAGTTGCTCTTTAAACTCTTTTATTTTTACATCTTGAAATCCCAACAAATTTAGTTTCAGAGCAGAAGAAGAACTAACTGGTTATGATGTGGCGGTCCGATTTTCATTGGTGATTAAACTAAAAGTTGTTCTGCTTGTTTACTTTTTTGATTGTTTGTTCAGACTGAGCTAACTGACACTGCTGTGGACGAAGACCTGACAGCTACTGAGGTAGACATCTGTGCTCATATGGTTAATAATTCCATTGTGGAAAAACTTGTTAACATGCTCTCTCTCTCACCTACCCATCTTTATATCTGTCTCTCTGACAGTCTGACCAGGATGAAGATTTGAAAACTCAGGCAAGACCTGATTTCATTTTTCTTCGTATTATCACGTGCTGTTTGTCTCCTCTTTCCTGTCTTGTGTGTTTTGTCTCATCTTACCTGCCTTTTCCCTCATCTCTTGTTGCTCCTGTTTCTTGTCTCTCTCTCGCTGTCCTCTCCTCTGTCCTATCTTTAGGGGACGATGGGTAGTCCAGAGGAGATGCAGAAACCTGAGAGCACCATCAGCGCTCTCAGACGCTCCTTTTTAGAGGGAGGAGAAGGAGGAGGAGGAGGAGGGATGACAGAGTGGGAGAAGCGTCTGTCCTCCTCGCCTCTCCGGAGAGCTGACGACTCCCCAATGATCGAACCTCTGGAGCCTGACGAGGTAAGACGGTCACCATATGGCTGGACAGGTTTTCGTATCATGTGGCACCTGTTGTTCAAACTAAAATACTGCAGGTGCTGGTGAATGTTGCTCTGTGTTGTCTCAGTGCTGTGACTTGGATTTGTTTGTGCATTAATTGTGATGTACATCCAGAGGCACAGTCAATCCAAAAATCTGTGTTTAGTCTTTTGCCACAGTTTCTGGGTTGAATGTTTCCTTGAAATCTTTGGGGTGAAACTTTTGAGGCACTTCTTTTTTCTTTTGTAATGTGGGTGCGTTAGAAGAGTGTTCCAGTCTGCATTATTTTAAAAAAGCAGTGCTCACTTGCATAAAGGTGTTGCGCCTATAGTAAATTGGGTTGTGGATCTATTATCCCAAATTGCTGTGGGCATGTTGATAAGAAACCTCACCCCTGGAGTGGGCAATCCTTTCTTTTAAATGGGTTGGAGACAGTTAGAGTCTCTCAATAACTTTGGAAATTCTTTATGGGCCTAAGCTAAACAGCACAAAATAGAGAAACGTTTAGCCCCCTGCAGCAGAAGGTGAAAACAGATCTGTTCTTAGGTCACATGGCCATGTGTTTGTTGTTACCTGCTGCTGCCAGTATAAACAGGAAATGTTGATCCATATTTTCAATATTTTGAGCTTCAAAGCAGCTGAAAGAGGCTGTTACCTTAAGATTAGTAGAAACTTCCCAGAAGTTTAGTTGATTCTCATCAAAATGACTGTAAAACGTAACCTCCTTCGGTCACCATTGTGTACATCACTTTCGACAGTTATATATTGTACTGTAATATTCATTTTCTGACATCTACTACTACTGGTAGATTATGCAAGAAGAAGATTAATTTTTTCTATCAACAATCCTGTATCGTGACCGAAGGGGTTAAACTGAAACTTGCTGGAACTTGGGTAGAACCTCAGTCTAACATGAGGGAAAATACAGGGTACAGTATCTTCCCTACGAACACTTCAACGTTACCACTGGGGAAGTAAAGCACTATCTCCTCTTCCTCCTCAGCCACAGCTGCCCCAGTGAGGTCAGTCGTAGGTCACATTTAATTTCTTTCCTTGACACAGGTGCTGATATTGATCTGTTTGGCCTCACCTCCACTACTCTGAGTCATTAAACTGGACCTCCCCACTGTATTTGTGTTGTTCGTGCCTTATGGAGCAGTTTAATGGATTATCTGACTAATATGGGTTGCTACATGGTACAGGCCATCCAACCAGTTTTCCTGTAGTTTTACAGAGTAAAATTATAGCGTTTTATTAGACTGGTATTTAGCCATAATGTACAGTTTATGTATGCAGCTTGCATGGTAGTTAATTTTTATTGATAACAGAGCCCTGCATCCTTTCACATGTAAGCAAAATAAAAAATAAATAATTGGTCAAAACATTAAATTGTTTCAAAAGGCAGAGTCTAAAACTAGTGGGTGATGTCATGATGACTATATCCATCATTTACACTGTCTGTGTCTACACTGCTGGGTGGCTGTGGCTCAGGAGGTAGAGCAGATCACCCACTAATTGGAAGGTTGGTGGTTCAGCTCCAGGCTGCGTGCCAAAGTATCCTTGGGCAAGATACTGAACCCCAAGTTGCTCTCCGACACAAGCGTTGGAATATGAATCTGTGTGAATGTTAGACAGTAAGCACTTAGCTTAACTACATGGAAGTGCTTGTATGAATGGGTGAAAGTAAACATGTTGTATAAGCGCTTTGAGTGCTCAGTCAGTGTAGAGAAGCGCTATATAAGAACTAGTCCATTTACCATCTATGCTCAGGAAATGAAATGCCACTGGCCTCATATGTCACAGGATTTCTTGCTTAGTCTGTGCTTGTTTGATGTTACTCACCTGTACGCTCCAGGAGGGTGGGTTCATGACAAACCAAGCTCCTCCTCAGCCATTCAAAAAGAAGAGCTACACAGTGGGGCGGAGTTACTGCACAGCCTCTGGCAAGGTTTTTACAATGACGATCTTGGATGACATCTCTGATGCTACTGTGACACCAGAAAGTGTTGAACCCCACCAGCAAGTTCGACACATTTCACAATCCACCACTGATGAGGAAATCCCAGGGGACCACTGATCAGCATCCCTGAGGTAAAGACTCAGACCTCAACTTTGGAGCTACCACCCAGAGTCTGTGATGTCAACAGGGATATCATTAGTGTGGCTGAGACCAGCAGAGGTGGAACCAAAACTCTGGAGTTCGGTGGGCAAAGTCTCCGTGAAGTCATCTTTGTCTCTCCCTACCCCCACTACATCCTCTCTGGACAAGCTAAGCCCCAGCAGGATATCACCTTCTTTGTCAGCAGTGGTATGCTGATTGCCTGGTTGGTGGTTAGCATGAAAACAAGCATGAACACTACAGCCTGACAGCAAAATGCTAACCTCCACCACACTAAAACAGGAAGTATAGCTTTACACTGGCTCATCTGAGCTAGTTCAAACTGAACATCTTGAGCTCCAAAAGACTGCAGATACCTGATGGTCCAGACTATCAGGAGACCAGAATCTCCACCTGGCGAACTAGGTCTCCTGGTGGCCTGAAAAGAAGTTGCTGCAGAAAAATAGATTTTCCATCAGAAGTGTCATCACACTTTATGCTAGATTGGATAATGATGAATTTTCTATTCTGTTGTGATTGGTTGTTTTGCGGTCAAAAAATATATTGGTACTAGAAAAGGTGGTGCTGTGGTATGTCTGTTGTGGTGCTGGCTAATTTCCCTGTGATATGTTTTTTAAACTGACTTGCTGCTTAGGGATAGTTTAGATAAGTTTGAAAAATTTTCTTAATGAAAGGACACATGATTCCAGGAGGTATCTCTACCCTCCCAAAAGAAATATGAAAGCTGAGAGTTGTGTTATCCCAATGCTGTCAATTCTTCTAAATTATCAAACTTAATAAATGGAAATGCGGGACATGTTTAAGAATAAAAATCACTTTTTTGATCCCAGAAGGAAGTTCATAAGTCTAGCTCATCTGCTATTTGTATGTGAATTGAAAAGCCTGATGGCTGTGGGTACAAACAAATGAACAAATGAATATTAAATGGACTAATATTTTTACAGCACTTTCTTACTGTTATAGAGCACTCAAAGCACTTTGTCCTTCAAGCTCAGGTCCTCTACCAGAGACCTGGGAGCTTGAGGTTCCTGTGCAGTATCTTAGCTGGTTACTAGGGCTGCACTCTTCTAGACAGAGATGTTGTTCCTGGAATCTGCTTCAGCCATTCCCCCAGTTTGGGGGTCACTGTCCTGAGTCCTATGACCTATATGTCCCTATGACCATGGGGATCACTGTTGCCTTCACCTAACACATCCTCTCTAGCTCTTCTATCAGCCCTTGGTATATATCAAGTTTCTCATGTTCCTTCTTCCTGATGTTGCTATCACTCAGTATTGCTACTTCTATCACTATGGCCTTCTTCCTCTGCTTGTCTGGTTGATTAGCCATCACATGTTTGTCTGTTTGTATCTGGAAGCCCCACAGGAGTTTAGCTTAGTCATTCTCAACCACCTTTGGGGGCATATCCTATTTTGACCTTGGGACTTCCAGGCCATACTTGGCACAGATGCTCCTGTATACACTATGCCACTCACTTGGTTATGGTTCTCTATTTATGCCCTGCCTGCTAGCATCTTGCACCCTGCTGGTGCTGGATTGTCTCAGGGGCATCTTCACAGCCTGCAACTGTCGTAGACCAAAACCTCTATTGATCTTGTGCTTAGAGCTTGTTGCTGTGCTGCCATGAGTAGAGCCTCTGTGCTGTCTTTCAGTTTTCAGTTTCCAGCTTTGTCCAGGCATTGGTAGGATTTTTCAATTTTAGCCACTTCTTCTGCCTGTGGTACATACCATGCAGGCTCCTGTCCATCCACAGTGGTTCCAGTTCTTGTTCCTCTTTTTCTCGGGGTTCTGCTGCCTGAGATGTTCAGTAAGCAGTTGTGTCCACCATCGTGATGTAGTCATGGATCTGTATTGTGGAGAACATCTGTTTTTTTTTCTCCTGTCTTCTATATCTCTGGTATACCTCTGCAACCTGTTAGCCAAGACTGTGAGCCTTTGCTTGGCAGTTTCTCAGGCTGCGGGTATGGACAGCTTGTTGTACTTCATAGGCAATCCTTTCTTCAGCTCTGATAGCTGGCTAACTTCCCTACATACTGCCTTGATCTTAGCCTCTAGTCGTCTTTTTTATCGAGGGTACTGCTCCTTGTGGCTGTTCATGATGTAGCCAAGCATCTAAACAATCACTGGTATAGATTAACTGGTTGGTTTCAGTGATCATCGCAGCACATGTAGTCCATAGTGTTGTAATCAGACACTGAGGGTCCAGATTTCCAGCTTAGCCATGATTTTGTCTTTCGGGGCAGCTGCTCTTACAGATGTTGGGTTTTAAAGAATCTATAGATCTCCTGATCATCTAACCCCTGTATGTGTAGTAGCAGCCCATGTTCCCTATTCTCATCTCGGGTGCACTCATGCCATATCCTTGTTCCAGTAGCCCACTTATTGTCGGTTATTCTGGTTCCTCAACACCTCATACTTGTTAATTCATGTGACATCTGACCCAGTAATGTATTAATTATATGTCTGTCACTCATATTCTGATGTAGGCCTGGGTACCATACTTGGGTAGCATGGGGGCCTAACCTGGGGATCCTTACTGGTAGTGCCACTATCCAACTGTATAAGTATAGGTTAAGTTTATGTAATTGGATTTTCTATTTTTCAAGATATGACTACATTTAGTCCTGTTTCATGGTTTCATAGATGGTCAGTAACAATCAATCACAGCAGAACTAATCCAATCTAGTAGTGCTGGACTTTCTATCTCTTAGTTTTTGATTGGTTTTCCTTTTTCTCCAGCAAGAGGCAGCAACGAGCTGCAGTGTTCAGTTTAAACTCTCCCCAGCTTCTTCCTTTGCCTCCTCCCGGAAACCATTTTGTTTCTTCTCATTTGATCAAAATGGAAACAATGGTTGATTTTGCTGTTGTTTTCTCCTGTTTATTGTTGTCTATTTAAGCTTAGTGGGCTTTTGAATTGTTGCTGTGGGTGGGTCTAATTTCCATTTTATTGCTGGTCAAATTATTTTTCACTTCTTGTCATTTGACCTCTATTTTGTTACTTCAGCTGTGTAATGCCTTTCTCATTTTGTTGTAAGCTGCTGCTTTTTTCTGAGCCATTCCTGTCCACTCAAGGTGTAAACAAAGAGACAACAAGCTGCCTCAAAGTGTCACAAAACCACCACAAAGATTTGGTCATAAGTTGTGGCTCAGTACTTCCTGAGGCCTGTGGCCTGTGCTACGAAGCATGATTAGTGGTTTAGCAAAGTAACTTTCTTGGGTTTACAGTATTACAAAAAGTGGTTCAGGTCTTGTTGCCTTGGTAATTTATGTTTCAGGCATAACTTGCTCCTGCAGATTAACAGTAAAAATCCACCACTACTGATCAGTCAGCAATGTGGGAAATAGCATCACAAAAAATGGTTACTCTTAAACTCTGAGCCAATAGACACTTTGCTCTTTGAGCGAATTATATTTATTCTCGAAGCAAACGCATGGAATTTGAAATGATCTGACACATTTTAATCTCCGAAATTCCGAATCTTTTGGATGCAAACTTGTCATTGAACCTATATACACACTGAACGCTTTGCATTTTTATGAATAATTCATCCTCATAAAATGCACTGTGGAAAAAAAATGCAGTTGACATCAAGCATTGATGTGATGAAGTCCTGATGTTTCTAAACAAGAGAAGGAAGAAACAGAGATTCTGGGTTCATCCAACTCTCATAGTTTGATCCAGACGTTGAAGCTGCATTACGGCTGCTTTCAGGACATCAGTGGGGCAGTTTGAGCTCTTGTTGGCAGAGTTGGGATCACATCTGAGGAGGCAGAGAAATCATTTCAGTGACTCGACTGACCCGGAGCTGCTGTGTGTTTGAGGAAATATAGTATTATTTTACTGTTCCCACATCTAAAGTAAAGAAAAATATTCTGTGGGCAGCCTAGAGTCACATCATTTGAAGTACAAAGTCACAGAGGTGGTTTCTGTGTCTCAAAGCAAAGCAAGACAACACACAGAGACACGTATAGTCCTGTAGGTTGTAAAAAACACACACATTTTAAACAAATAACCTGCTCTTTATTCTTGGTCAGCCAATATGTTGTTTGTGTTACTTTTATTCTCTGCTGTAAAGTCTAAATTTATGTGAAGTTCCAGTTTAGCTAGTAGTGGTATTCTTTGTGCTGATTAGATGCGTCACGATGGGCTCTCTTTTGACACACAACCAGGTGGATTGATTTAGAGAGGCTGATTCCTGCAGTGACTGATGTGCAACCATCTTGGAGCTGCTCCCCATTGACTGGAACAGATTACTGTTCTAAATATTAAATTAGTCTTGGGTTTTGTTCTTTAGGTTCATTTTTGAGATCATATACAAACAGTCAGGGAGAGAGGAGGTGCCATATTTATAGCATGTTTTATGTACCATACAATGCCTTGAAAAAGTTTTTGCCTCCTTCCTGATTTCTTAGTTGTTTGCATATTTGTCACACTTAAAGGTGATCATCAAATCATTTTTTTGGATTTATATATTTTATAGAAATGCCATAGCTGTAAATGCTAATGAAAACCATAAAATCACATGTTCTGTTGTTAGCATTTTTTACCCGAACCTGTTAGAGGGCGTATACAGCACTCGGGGAAATGCTGAATTCATGATATGCAAGTGTAAATTCTCTGGTTTTGTATGCAAAAAGAATTATTGCTCTATCATATGTGGTTGCAATTCGGCCGGCACTTAAAAACAGTTATGCAATTGGGAGCGTCAGTGCACCAGCTGGTCACTCTCTTTGTGACTCTTTGCAAACTCTCTGTTTGTTACGCTGTAATCACCCTAGGCTGCCAGGGGCTTCCCATAATGCACTGAGTGTTTCTTTCCACTCACCTCTTTTCACTCTCTATGTGTTCATACACTACTCTGTAATCACTAGTTATTTTTAATCTCTGGTTCTCTTCCACAGCATGTCGCTTGCCCTGTCTCCAGGGCAAAGTCTGCCAGAATTTCTTCCTTTTACAATGAAGTTTTTCCTCCCCACTTTCACCAAGTGCTTGCTCATAAGTGAGTTTTTTTCCTGTGTTATCATAGGGTATTGTAAGACAAAGACCTTACAGTATAAAACAGCTTCAGGTGAGTGTTTGCTGTGATTTGGCGCTATATAAATAGAATAGAATAGAAATTAATTCTTTAGATATTGCATGATGTGTTACTTTTTTAATATCTTTTAGCCTACTCCACTCTGTCAGACAGGTTCTATTTAAGTGATTTCATGATTCCACATGTCTGGCAGTAATCAGGCCTAAATGAAATCGTCATTTAAAAAACTGCATTTAATATTTACTCGGGTTATCTTTCAATAATATTAAATTTGTTTGATGATCTGAAACATTAAAGTGTGACAAATATGCAACAGAGAAATCAGGAATGGGGCCAATACTTTTTCATAGCACTGCGTATATACACTCACACTCCAGGGGACTGAAACAGACAGGTTTTAACTGGGATACTTGGAATGAGTTGTGGATCATCATGTGCTTGGGCAGTTTTAGACAAACCGTCACAGGGTTGATTATTGCCTCAATTTCAAATGGATCACTGTAGCTGGGAGATAGTTGTTTTTTTTAGACTCAGTTTGTGATTAAATGTTTTTGGAAGACAACCAGACATTTTGACCTGGAGAATAGGTAGGTGCTGGAACCCAACAGGCACTTATTTTGCTACAGTGTTCTTGGTAACGCTGCTTGGGTTGCTCTCCACAGCTGACGACCGTGGCAAAGGTGATGCTGGAACAGTGGAACTGAGAGCTCACTTTCCTGAAATGGAAACAGCAGCGGCTGGTAACTAAGGCAATCCTTGTACTCAACCCACATTAGTTGTAAACTCTAGGTGGACTGGTTTGATGACGCCATGCACTGAAGGGCCACTTCCAGCTCCTGGATGGCCCTTTCAGTCTATCCATTTGTCTTAGGATGGAACCTGAAAGAGAGACTAACCTGGGTGCTGTTTGTAAGTAGTAGGGACTGGCCACTCCATGACGTCTTGGATCTTGGCCAGGTCTGCCTTCACCTGTCGTGTCTCAATATTGAACCACAAAAGGATATTTGTTCCTCACAACTTTCCCCACAAGTATATTTGTTTTTAATAGTTATTTGGTTCAAACATTGGAAATTGATGCATGGATGGAGGGGTTTGTCTTTCTTCTTAACAAAGAAAATTCTGCTTCCAGGGGAGGAGGCGATGGCCAAATGATGCCTGCTGTCAGGGAGTCACAGATGTATATTTCCATTGCATGGCACTCTGTTTTGGTGAGACTGTAGAAACAGCTTGTGGGCAGCGGCACACCGCATAGGAGATCAGTTTCACAACTGTATGGGTGATGGGAAGAGAGATAGATAGAGCCTGGTCTTAGAATAGAATAGAATAGAATAGAATAGAATAGAATAGAATGGAATTTTATTGTCATTCAACTATACACAGCAGTGTAGAAATTAATGAAATTTCGTTCCATTAGCTCTGGATCATATCTGCATAGATACAGTATTAATATGCAATTGCAATTCAGAGACTGGGGATTGGGGGTTATTAAAGGGATATCAGCAGTCTGACTGCTTGGGGGATGAAGATGTTGCAGAACCTGATTAGTCTGCACCAGATCCTGTGAAACCTGTGAGTAACTCGACCAGCTGATCAGCGCACTCCTTAAGGACCTGTCTGGGGATGTTATCAGGGTCTCACAGATGTCCTCCATGCATTTCTGCATGTATGCAGACACTGATGCAGCATATTATACCATGTCAGTGTGCTGGTTGGTGGTTGCGACTTCCTTGAACATGGCCCACTCAGTGAACTCAGAACAGTCCTGTAGCACTGGTATAGCACCTTCAGGCCAGACTCTCACTTTCTTCACTGTTGTTGTTTTTTTTGTTTTTTTTTGTGGCGAGCAGGGTTTTGTATGCAGGGGTCAGCATCACAGAAAGATGACTGAGGTACCAATGTGTGGTTGGGGGACTGACTGGGGTCTTTGGTGATTTATTTAACGATGAAGTGACGATATTGTCACAAGCTAATGTGGCTGCAGATCGTGATATTCTGTCAGGATGTAAGATAAATTCTGAGCCTCTGAACAGGTGGGTGAGGAAACAGGTTCTCCTGGAAGAAAAGCAGACTGCAGAGAGAATTCATGGCAATATGGGCTCTAGCCAGTTATCTTATTATGGGACCAGTCAACTGGTGGATTGTGGCTCTTTAACCAGGAGTGGCACAGAACTAGCGGTGCACAGGTAGCAAAACTGTACAGACTGAGGTACTCATGGTGGTTTCCAGAGAGGATTACAGATACTGGAGAGGTTCGATGGATGATATTAGCAAGGTGGCTACTGTTTCAAGCTGTAACCTGGAGAGACTCAGGTAAGGATTCCAAAGGAATGCCTAGCTGGTGAGCAAGCCCAGTGTTCTGAAAACTCTGCTCTGCCCTAGAGTCTACTAGAGAGACAGTGAAATGACTTCATGAAATTTTAGTTGGAATCACTAGTCATGGTAGGGATGATTCATAATAAGTTTTCCCCACCAGCAACCATGACACATACTGTGCAACACGCCCGTCATACACACCCATACATCACTGCTTTGATGTGTTTAACCTTTTGGGGTTGTTTTCTGATATTCTCTGATTACTCTTTTTTCACCTTACTAAAATATGCTGCTTTGTTGCCAGTGGGACTGTCCATGTTTCTGATTGGTAATTTGCTGCCAACACCACTCCTTCTACGTGAAAATGCTTGTAGCTAGATTGGGAAGCCCTGGGTTGACTGAGTTCATAACCACATTCGTGCCGTTGCTTAGCAGGACTACCGATGTTCGGATAAGTGCACCTAGGCAAGGAAAAGATGCCGGGTATGTTGAATTTCAGCTTCGTGGTACAGGCCCCTAACCTAACTACACAGAAAAACTGTGAAAGTCAACTTTACTTGATCAACATTAATAACTAATATAACATTTGGAAAATGTTATATTGTAAAATCCTCTTCCCGCCAACATTTGTATGTAAAACATGTGTCATGGCTCTTTGGTAAGTCGTGTATGAAAAGACAAAGACCAAGGACACACTTTTGCAATCTCTCCCATAGCTGTCAAGCTCTTCTCCTCCAGATGCATTTTAGAAATTGGAACAGAGAAGTTTAGGTACAAGGAGGCTTAAGACAGAAAAATATGAAAAGCCAGTGGTTTGTAATCAAGGGCTGATTACTAATAATACAAGCCCATTTCAAATATGCCCACCATAGCCCCACTGCGTCCCCTGCATGGCCTCAGTTTCTAGTGACTTTTTAAATGATTTTAATCACAAGTCTCTTCCTTGTGTACCTGTTTTCACTGTAACTATTGTCCTTTGTTTGTTTGGTATGTGCAGCCTAAACCTACATTTGATGAGATGTCTCCTGAGCTGATGGCTCTGTTGAAGTCGGCCAGAGAACATGAAACCATCAGAGAACACAACCTGCAGAAGGTGCCTTTCTCTCTGGCTGACTTTCTTACTGTCCAGTTGTATGTCTGTATGTCTGTCTACCCATCCACCTGTCTCTTTTTAACTCCTATTTTTTCCCATTTTGGTTTCATGGCTTAAAACATAGTTGAGAAATTATGTCATACAGATATGATGATGACCAATGAGTTTTTAACAGTGTTTAACTAATAATGTAAGATATTTATCTCTGGAAATATATTGGTCACACCCGGACAAGTATGTGCTGTTCATAATACCAGAAAAGTTCACACTTTATGGATACTACAGAAATGGTGTTTGAAGTATAAAAGAATTCAGTGTGAACAATGTAAATCACAATACCAGTAAAACATAGCAATACTCTATGCTTCTGTGGCAAATAACATTCCACTATAGGATGTTTGCCAGTATATAAGCTCTCTGCCTTAAACTGGACCTATTCAGCTTTAGGCTTTACAACATAATAACAGTCCATTATTATTTATGAAACCCTTGTATAAGTTCAGTAAAGAAGATATCTATTCAATTCTCAGTGTGCATTCCTGGGCTTTTGGGCCACTAGACTATTCTGCACATCACTTCCACTTTCTCACACTGCCAGCCGCAATTCTGTCATCATCACTCTGGTCTTATTTAGCTAGTCAGCATCTGCTCCCTGTGGTTTAAATTTCAGTGCTCTTCTGTCATTCTCCATTTTAGACTCCCATTCATGCAATAGTGTCTTAAGTTCCTGTTAATTGCATTTTCAAAGAAGTCAGATTCAGTGCCATCCTAGAAGATCATTTGGACCCATTTATCATCTGGATTTATCTGAGCACCAACATTGCATCTTGTCAAAACTACAACCAGTTCTCCTCAATGCAACTTCTTGCTGCCAGTAATATAAGTGCAGCACCCAGTCTCAATGCATAGCAATTGCAAAAGTCAGCCAGTCTCAGTCTCCAGTGCTATTCATTCCTAACAACAAGTCGTCCCAGCTTCTCAAGAACCCTCCATTGCAGCAATTATTAGTCAGAGTTCCGTACTCAAACACACAAGAGGACCAACATTTTGCTTAATGCACTGTGGGTTCTCTGTGCCCCTTCACCAGCAATGCTGATGTGACACATTTCCATTATGGCATCCCTTCAACCCATCGATACTCCCCTGCAAGTTCTAGGGAGGTTAAACAGCACACTCCTGATACAGATCTCCTCCACACAGCCAGTAGTCCACCCTGATCCACTGGCCACTGCTTTGGCCTCCCCATTCTCTCTGTCCTCCACCATGCCCATGTCCTCACTGGGCTGTCTTTACATTCTAATTTTATCTGTCCATCTTCTGCTTTGTTCACCAATCTCAATCGGAATCCTTCTCTCAGTCCCCCTTTCCTCACCATTCTGTCATGAAATGGGCTGTGTGGCAGGCAGAGTGTAGTTCCCAATGCGAGACTCAGAAGGCATTCATGAACTTGACTTTACTTAATGCTCAGTTCTTGAGCAAGACCGAGACCGAGACCAAAAACAAAGACCAACACAGTGAGCCAGGACAAAAACAAAAGGCGGCAGCACAAGGCTGGAAAAAACATAGGAATGTAGAACAGAGACAAAACAGATCAGGAGGCTGGCCAGCTGTGGAGAGAGAACAGTTTAGGAAACTGACCTGGAGGTCAGTGGCCAAGGCGGAGCAACTCAGGAGGCCGGCTGTGTGACCACAGGTGAGGACAAAGCAGGTATTAGCTGGAGGAAATCATGGGTTCAGGACCTTTGGTCTCAGGCGCAGGTTCAGGGAGCTCAGGACCCTTGATCTCAGGAGCAGGTTCCTCTGGCTGGGAGTCTTCAGGCCTCTCAGCTCAGACACTGGTCACAACATGAAGCTTTATGATACACTCATTCAAAAACTAAACAGTCTCAGAGGTGGCTGGTTTAGGCCAAGACAGAGTCTCAAGAAACGAAGCAGTCTTACTTACTGAGGAAAAGGTTTCCGATGGCCCAGTGCTGGCACACATAGGCAGAGAGGAAAGAATGAGCAGAAGTTGCGTAGGGCATACAGGGTCACCAAGCTGGGGCTCACATTGTTGGTGGACGTGAACTAGAGAGTTGTCTCCGACAGCTGTGTCAAACGCCAATGGCGAGAGCGTTGCTTCCTTCTCGAAGTGGAGGAGGCAGGTAAAGAAGGGGCTGCCCTCACTGGCGTGCCAGGCAGCAGAGCCTCAGATGCATAGAGCGGCAATGTCAAGGCATAAAAACTGGGCGGCGATGTTGGGGTGGGATAGCAGAGCCGTGAGGAGACGTGAGAGCAGGTAAGTTGAGGGGATGGTAATGGAGTTATGGCTGGCTGAAGGAGAGGTGATGTGGCAATGGCTTGGAGTAGAGGATGAATTTTTTTCCCCATGTGAAACAGTTCATACAAAACAGCTGAGTGTACCAGTGAAGCAGTGGCAGGGCATTCTTGGGCATGGAGGAAATGAGTCCACAACAAAAGGCAAGTTGCAAAAGTCTCTTGTAACTGTGGATAATCTGCTGGGCATATTCCATCAGCTTGGCAACCACATAGTGGTCCATAGTGGACCACATAGGCTCCATAGTGGTCGCATCATTCTGTCATGAAACAGGCTGTGTGACTGGCAGAGTGTGGCCCCCAATGCAGGACTCAGAAGACATTCATGAACTTGACTTTAATGCTTAGTTCTTGAGCAAAAATAATCACACTGTTGGGTCTGGTACTGTTCCTTTTCTCCAAAAGGTGCAGTACCAGTCAAAAGTTTGGACACAATTACCTATTCTTTTGACTGGTACTTTATGTAATCCAAAGAAAATCAAGAAGCTTCAGGCAGACATGGAGCAAGAGAGACACACAAAGGCAGGAGAACAGGAGACATAATTGAATGGGGCAAACAGACAACCATGAGGACAGGACACAAAGAGAGGAAATCAACCAGAGAAACACCACTAATGCTACGTTTCCACCGCAGAGGTGCCGGCGAAATGCATAAGAATGGGCCTGCGTTTTCACCGCGCTTTGTGAACTGATCCTTTATGTATGAGTGTGGGCAGGTTCCTCGTCTGGACACGGAAGCCAAAGGGCACAAATGGGGGAGAATACGCCGCTCTTTCTTGAGCTACGAACACAAGCAAGACGACAAGGATGCACTTTGAGTCCTTTTATCTGTGATATGAACTGAAACAAAGCAGCAAGTTCAGCCTTTGGGCCCAACCTAATTCACAGCTGTGAAAATTGCATCGCTTTTTTCATGTGATACACACCATGCAATGAAACAGTAGTAGAAAACTTTACATTGAGAAGGTAGAGTCACGCCCTTCTACTGCTTTTGCCACGCGTTCTTGGTTCGAGACCAGCTAGCTTGCGGGGCCCGAGTTGAACCCATTTTTCGGCGGAGCACTGAGTGCATTCGCAGTGTTGATTTGGCCACTTCTAATGTTTTTGCTCTCTCTTTGATTGGTTTATTTAGATTTTTCAGCCTAATGATGGTCTCCCTCACTTGCGCTAACATCTTTTTGGGCCTCATATTCAAAATCCAATCCAGCTTTATTTATAAAGCACTTTAAAAATCAGTCACATGGTCCAAAGTACTGTACAATAAAACAATAAAATACATAAAACAACTCAATAAACATATTAAAATACCTAAGAAATGCATAATTGATATGAAGGACACAAAATAATTTAAAAACAGGGCTCACAGACTCAGCATTTTACTTAGTGTTAAAAGCCAAAGAAAGGAGGTGAGTTTTTAAATTGCACCAGAGATGAGGTCTGTCTAATATGCAGTGGCAGATCATTCCAGAGATTTGGTGAAGTTAAAACAGGTGAAATGTGAAAGCAGCCCAGCAGTGTTCTGAACCTGGTGTAGGTGAGCAACAAAGGACCCACTAAGCCCCGTATAAAGTGCATTCCTGTAAAACAGCTGAGTGCTAACAAAGGCGTGGATTACTGTTTCAAAGTTTTGCGTCTGAAGAAATGGCTTTATTTTGGCCAGCTGGCTATTGAGCTTCATGTCAGTATCTAATTTTTCTCCTAAGATTGTGATTGTTGACTTGAGATACTGTGCCAGAGAGCCCAGATCTACCAAGGGGTCACATAACATTTTCTAAGTATGGGGCCCAGCGGTAGTAGATAAAGAGAGAAAAAGACTGGGCCTAGAACTGAGCACTGTGGTACCCCACACACAAGTGGAGCAGTGGAGGACACAGAGTAACCAAGACACAACACAGAAACTCCTACTTCTGAGGTATGACTGAAACCATCTCACAGTTGTGCCCCTGATTCCTGCCCGCTTCTCCAGATGAGAGATTAAGATTTTATGGTCCACTGTGTCAAAGGCAGCAGTTAAATCTAGAACAACACAATCACCTGAGTCAGTAGCTAAAAAGATGTCATTAAAAACTCTTAAAACTGCTGATTTAGTGCTGTGCAAGGGTTTAAAACCAAATTGGAAAACTTCAAGAATATTGTGCTCATTTAGAAAGGGCATTAGCTGACTGTAAACTACCTTCTTGAGGATGTTTGAATTAAAAAAAAAAAGGCAGATTAGAAATAAGCCTAAAACTTTGGAATTCAGACCAGACTTTTTATTTTTTATCAGGGGCTCCACAACAGCAGGTTTAAAATTTACAGGGACCACACCTAAGCTGTTTATAATAAAAAATTTAAAAATGATATTAAAATTACAATGAAAAGCTGTAAAATACAAATTCAACACTTTGAGTCAACTTCAGATATTGTGTCTGCTTCATTTGTCACAAATTATAAGGGAGCAGTTCTCACCTGGCCTTGAAACTGCCAATTGTCCAATTATTTTTGAACCTTTAAAATGGGGGACTGTGTATAAAATGGCTCTAAGTTTTAAAACAGTTTAGGCAGAATTTTTGTTAAACTCCTTTTATTAAAGTTGAATGTCTGCCCTTTAATCACAAATTGATTGTTTGATTTATCCACTATGGTGGTTTTCAGAGTCAAAACTACAAAACCTCTTCCTTTCATGCTTCTTACCATTGTTGGGACTCCACTCTGCTATGTGTATCTGAATGCCAAATATTACTCAATCTCTGCAATTCAGTAAACTCTGTTCATTTTGTGCAAATTATCTCTCTGCAGCTTGTATTTAAGTTCAATGAGTAAGATCTATATTCACTTGTCTGCCTGCTTGGGTTCTCGGACTGTTAGTCTATTCTTTATCGCACTTCCACCTTCCCCCACTGTCAAACTCAGCTCTGTTGTCATCACTCTGGTCCAGTCATGTTCTTGCTTGCCTTCTGCAAGCCAGTCAAGCTCTGTTCCCCATGCTTTACATTTCTGTGGTCTTCTGTCATTCTGCCTTGCAGACTTTCATTTGTGGAACCTGCCTCTTCTCCATTTCCACCTCATCCTGGCCACTCAGAGAGCCTGATGCAGGTCTCCACCTGCTCAATCTCCAGCACCACCAGTATCTAGACTCCGGCGGCTGCTTTTCTATTTCCTGTCACTGTTGGGACTCTGCTCTGAATAATCACCAAATATTACTCAAACTCTGTACTTCAATAAATTCTGTTCAGTTCTTTCAAATGATCTCTCCTCAAATTTCTTTTGTTTACTCATGAAAAATCTATTCATTCACATCAGGCCTTCATATCTGTTCGCAGCAGAATGACATACGTGCAGCGCCATCAACCAGGAGAAATCACATGTTAAAATAATCGCCTGATGATCTGTGATTTTTCTTCTTGTTTCAGACTTCAGAAAAGGTGGAGACGGTCTTGCTAGTGACGGAGCCACTTGACCCGGACCAGCCAATGGCGGAGCAGCGTAAGGTAGCAAAAGGAAGTCATGTGGGCACGCCCTTTAGTAACCCACCAGCCCCTCCAGCAGGGGTTGGCATTTCAAGTGCTGATGATAGCACACAGCAATGGGCCTGTGACAGTTTTAATGATGTTGGCCAAGCTATTAGCCCAACAAGTAAACATAATGTAAGTGATGATGATGATGATGATGATGATAATGATGATGATGATGATGATGATATTAGCTATGAGCCCAGCAGCCAGGGTAGTAATGACAATGTTAGTGAGGCTAGTGAGGATGCTGTAAGTGTGTTAGTGCTGGCAGCAGTGGAGGAGGCCATAGAGGCTGCAGTCAGACAGGCTCAGACCCCCGACACTAACGACACTAATCAGGCTAACATTAATAATAAGACAGCAGTTAGCTTCTGTGAGCAGGAGCAAACTAGCACTGCCCTGGACTCTCAAGAACCCGGGACTCTTCATTACCATGACAATGAAGACTCAGACGACTCACAGGAAGATGAAGGAGGGTGGCAGTTTGAAGAAAACTCCCCTCCCCCCTCTTTACTCCACCCCGCATCCAGCCACTTGGCCCATCAGATGCAACCATCTGCCCACAGGGATGACGATGAGTCCAAATCACTACAGGAGGTAACATCTGAGACACTTGTCCAAATGACATCTGCCCAAGTTACAGCTGTCCCAGTGATTCCTGATCTAGTTACCCTTTCCCCATTTACACCAGCCCAAAACTGCACCTACCCCACCTGACCCAGTGGCTTTTGGCCCAGTGACCCTTGCTCCAGTAACTTTCTGAATTATACCTGCCCCACCTGGCCCCATTCGACCAACTTAGTGATTTCTGATCCAGTGACTCCTGCTCTTGTTGTGTCTTGTAAATTACACCTATCCCAGTGAAATCTGCTCCAGTTATGTTCAAGGAAATCCAGGACTAACAAAATCAATCATAGTCATATGGAACACTCTGATACCAAATCTTATCTCAGGGCACTCTGTGTGAGCCTACAGAGAAGAAAAAGCTAAAACTCTTTTCACCGTGTCTTGCACCAAATACTCCTCAGAGTCTAATCTTCACTAGGAAATGCTGCTACAGTGAACATTAAAGACAGAATGCCACCATCTTCTGGTCACATAAATGCATCACAATTTTATTTCAGTCAGACCAGAGTTTAATTAATTTTCAAACTGTAGTCTGGCGTTTCTGTTTCTCATAATTTTGCTTGTATAAACATAGACAATATAACAAAGATGGGCAAAACTTCTGAGTATGGAGCACCTTAAGCCTGTGTTCTTTGTTATGGCCAGCAAGGGGCATCTTGTTTGGTTGCAAAAAGGTTTTTAAAGATATTTGTGGGAAAACCACCTTTGGGATTCTTGCTCTATATCCTTTGTAAATATTTTCCTGGTGACTTTATGGGCTCAGTGCCTATTTTCAGATCATATTGAAGACAAAATGAATTCATTTTGTAAATTAAGGACTCACAAGTTTCACAGTCAGTTTTCAACATGTCAGGTTTCAATATACCAAAATGCTAAAGGCAAAATGGGCCTTCATTGACCAGTGGGTCATGTGATACTGGCTGTAAAGCATCATATGACTTTGATTTTGTCTCTTTCAGGAGGTACCAGTGATGAGGAAGACTCTCACATATGAAGTTCCAGGGGTGAGGAAGCCTTATTCTTTGGTTAAAACGGGCAGTTCATACTGTTGAATTAGGTGAAAAGAATTCCAATGAAGTGATCTAAAAGTTCCATCTGCACTTTAATCAGTCAAAACATGTTTAGTAAATATGAGTTGAACCAAATATAGTCAAATATACTCCATAAATATTTTTACTCAGACTGACATCTTGTGTTTATTACTGTTCTTGACGCTGATGTTCATATTTTTTCAGAGCCGAGTAGAATCTGATACTCCTGCTGGTCTGCTGCTGAGCTCACAGACCTTTACCACCGAGACCTCCAACACCACTACCACTACTCACATTACCAAGGTACTCACAGCAACAGCACCACAACACAATTTACAGTATTAGAAACAGGATAAACAGTAGACATACAAAACATATACTAGAACTGAAATTTAAAGATTTCAGTCAATTCTGATGTTTCTCTCCATCTCCTCTTCAGATGGCAAAAGGGGGGATTTCAGAAACCAGAATCGAGAAGAGGATTGTGATTTCTGGAGACACAGAAATTGACCACAACCAGGTAACTTGATTATCATTGTTTCTGTAATGGTGTGTACAAGGCAGGGGGACCGAGTGGTTGTTAAACAGATCCAGATAAGTCCTGGGCAGTCCTGTACCTATAGCCAGACCTTGTTCTGGACCTGGTTCTTGAAGATACGTCCCAGGCTCTGACCCTTATGTCTCTCTTGAAGGCCCTGGCAGTTGCGCTCAGTGAGGCGCAGCGGCAGCATCCTGAGCTGTCCGTCACCCGAGTTGTTGTCCATAAAGAGACCGAGGTCTCTCCTGATCATGTGACTAACGAATGATTTCAGGTAACAGGGAGGTTTTGGCCCCCACCCTACAGATGTTTGCAGATATGTTGCTGATTGGCTGACTGGAGCATGGCAGCATTCATATAAGTCTGCTTGCATGTTGAACAAATCAGTGATGGGAATGTCCTGAGGGACCCAGGACAGGCAGGAATTATGATTGGCAATTAAAAACCTGCAAGAATGTAACTACCTTATAGTACTGAAAAGTGAGGAAACATTCATAAAGAAAGAAATTCAGCTGATCACTGATCAGTGATAAAGTAAACACTGATCCTGTTGTCGTCAGGACACACCATCCCCTAAACTCAAATCGCTGACCAGCCATGCTATGCTAACAATTATACTTCTGTTATTCATTTAGTGTGATATAATTTTAGGAAATGTACATTTATATCACACTTTTCTACTCATACTGGTCACTCGAAGCACTTCAACCTACAAGCTGCATCCACACCCACATCATTTTATTCTATTCACTTTAAGTGCTCAACATTTGTGACCAATTTGAAATCACCATTTAACCTGACATGCATGGCTTTAATGGCAAAATGCCTGTCCACCTGGCTCCAAGTGCTCTTTACCTGTATGAGCACAGGTTCTGCTTCTACCCCAGGTATGAAAGTGAATTAAACATGCATTGCGGTTTGTTTTTACTGTTGAGAGTCCAGTTGTCCCATTAGCATGCCACACTTTCCTAACGTACTAAGTTATGCCAACATGCAGTTAGTATCAGCGTGGTCATTTCCTAACTAGTTTAGCATTGTCGTTATCAGAGCTAAGAAAGAAGGTGTTGAGTTCAGTTTTATTTTGAAAATCTTTAATATTGATGCAATATTGTGTTACAGTGACCTCAGAGTGGACCCTTAATGACTTCTTCAAACTTGATTAGTTAAGTTAAACCAAGGTTTGAGCAAAATTATCTCCACACTGTAAATCTGCAAAGATTAACCTGGGCTTTCAGGACACTCAAAGTGCTTTATATATTCACCCATTCAGCCTTCATTGACACACACACAGATTCACACAAGCACTTTTTTGCTACATCTAAGTGCTTTCTATCTACCGTTTGCACACACATTCACACTCCGATGAATGTATCAGGAGCAACTCGGGGTCCAGTATTTTGCCCAAGGATACTTTGGAGCAGCCAAGGGACTGAACCACCAACCTTCCAAATAGTAGATCATCTGCTCTACCATAGGCTGAACTGAAACAATCAATATGAACATGCTTCCTTGAGTTTGCTTGGCGGGGGCTCTTTTTTCAAATAATAATAATGTTAAATAATTTATCTTACTTTACTATCTTATATGGCATCCAACTATCCCCATGTCATTCCCCTGATAATGAGTGGTGCATTACAAATGCCAACCTTGAAGTACACTTGCAGCCTTCATGTCTGACTTGTCTGTGTAGGCTCTTAGTCATCCAGGTCATGGTAGTCTCTGGTGAAATCTCTTCAAGAAACCAAAATAAGTCCAGTTGCTCTTTTTTCAAGCTCTAGAGACTTCATATATGATTATAATTTTGTATTTATTTTAGAGCTTTTGTAAAGAAGTAACCGATCTCTGTGTGATGTTTACTTCGATAAGATTTTTGGAAGTTCGGAAAACCTTGTCACTAAATTTGGTAACCAATGGTCGATTCGAGTGGTGGGTGTAATGCATTCCAAAGTAACACATTACTGTAATCACATTACATTTTTCAGTAATGCATAATTGTAATTACAGTTAGAGTATATTTTGTCCTGTTTCTCTCCCCTCATCCCCAACTGGTCATGGCAGATGGCTGCCCCTCCCTGAGCCTGGTTCTGCTGGAGGTTTCTTCCTGTTAAAAGGGAGTTTTTCCTTCCCACGGTCATTTTGATTGTTGGAGTTTCCTTTGTGTTATTGTATGGTCTTTACCTTTCAATATAAAGCACCTTGAGGCGACCGTGTTGTGATTTGGTGCTAGTATAAAATTGAATTGAATTGAATTATGTTGTTACCTGCATTACAAAGGTTCTTCAGTTATCTGCACTCTGGACAGATAAAAAGATTGTAATTTGTGGGAAGGAGGAAGAAAATGGTGGAACAGCGTTTGAGGTGTGGCAATATGGGCATTATCTTTATTTTTATTACACAAAAGGACAAGAGCACAAATTGCATAAATTGCAATTGGGGTGGCTGTAACTCAGGTGGTACAGCAGGTCGGCGGTTCGATTCCTGGCTGCTCTGGGCTACATGCCAAAGTATCCTTGGGCAAGATACCGAACCCCAAGTTGCTCTCCGACGCAAGCATTGGAGTGTGAATGTTAGATAATAAAGCACTTAGCTTAGTTACATATGGAAGTGCTTGTATGAATGGGTAAATGTAAACGTGTTGTATAAACGCTTTGAGTGCTCAGACAGAGTAGAAAAGCTCTATATAAGAACCAGTCCATTTACCATTTGCATCCAGGACAGAAACAACTGCATTACACTGCATTACACTGCTAACACAACTTCAGCTCTTTGCAAGCATCTACATTTACAGCATGCTAACACAAAGTTAGCCAAGAACCCAGACTTATGTCAAAGTTGAGTGTGTTCAGACTCTAACCAAGTAGCCAGACCCTGAACTTCAACAGGTAAGAAAAGCAGTGATAAGCAGTCAGACTTGCAGCATTGTAGCTTCTGTTTCTACCTGTAAATATTTCTATAGTCGGATCACTGTGGCAATCACTTTGAAGTCTGTTTGGGCTGGTTTTAAACTTTTCTTTGTGTTGTTGGCTTTGTGTTCAGGCTTAAACACCAAAAGAAAGCTCTTTTGTGTTTTCATTAGAATACACGTTTGTGTTGGCATGTGGGACTATAGCCTAAGATTGGTACTGTAACTATAATTATGTGACAATGCATTTTAAGTTATGTAGTGAGTAGCATAACTAATTACTCTTACCCGTGAATAATTAAGTAATGAATAATGTGTAATGCATTACTGGGTCCATTCAAATATATAGCACTTTTCTACTCTACTTGAGCACTCAGAACACTTTATACAGCATGTCTCATTCACACACACACAATTTCTATCTAATCCTTCAGTTGGTATATGTTTTCAAAAATCATTTCACATCATGTCCTAAACTGTCTTAAAGGGTCACTGTGCCAAATGTCACTGCTTGCCTTTTCATAAATTTGTAATCTTGCTTCACAATCATCTTCTTTTGTGGCTAAATGATCAATGAAAAAAAGACAAGATGGGACTCAAATTGGACAAAAGCTGTTGAGGGATGCAACACTCCACATGTACATGCACTTGCAAAGTAGTTTTCACCCTTTCTGAAATTCTTATAATATTGATAAAAGTGGAATAATATTAATTTTAGTTTAACTTTCTAACATTTGTGCTGTCATAAACCCCTTTCAGACATGCTTTCCTTTCTTTGGATTTCAAAGGGCATCCGAACATGTGGGGTTCATGTTTTACTCAGTTTTATAAAATCACAGTGGAAATCTTATTAGTTTGGACAATGCATGTCTCTTGCATCTTGAGTTGTTTATATATATATATATATATATATATATATATATATATATATATATATATATATATATATATATATATATATATATATATATATATATATATATATATATATGTATGTATGTATGTATAAAGTGGGTAGACACATTATAGTTCAATAGATTATATTCTTCTGTTGTGTCTTACAACTCCTTCTGTCTCATTTTCAGGACTGAATCTGGAGGCCTAAGGAATTGTAGTCCAGCCTGCTGAGAAAAGACACTGTTCGCTGCAACTTCCACTGGGCACCGATGAACTGAGCATTTACATGTGCACACATTCATGCATGGACACTCACACACACATACACAGCATCACCTGCCTATTTCACTGGGGGTGGGGCCAATGGCTGAGTTAGCACTAGTTTGATAGTGTGATTAGATGATTAGATTTAACTGAAAGTTGCATATACAACACAGAGATATGAGAGAGAGACATGTTTCCATAGCAGCAGACAACCAGAGCTGGAATAACCTTCACTGGACCTTCACAACAAATCAGCCTTCTGATGTATTTACTTATATGAGCCCCCTCCCACAACTCATGCCCCAACACTTTAAGATGGATGTCTGATTGGCTAGCTGACTCAGGTGTGCTTGCTCCTCCTTTTTGGGAGACAGCAGCTTTACAAAATATTCAGCAAATATTTAAAAAAGATTGTGCTCCTAGCTAGCTTTACCTGGTGAGAAACTTGATCAATGATCATCTGATGTAAACAGTTTCCTGTATAACAAGTAAAACATTACAACTGGTAGAATACCCATAGCAGCTAAAATTCTGCTTTGTATTTACCCATAATGCAATAGTAATGTGCCATTTGCTAAACTTTCCATGAAAATGATGATGAATGATTCATCTGTGTGTTGTTTTGTTTTTTTATTTCTGTATCCATTTATTTATTAAATTACAAACTGATCACATCCCCTGATCACAGACCACTCTCTATAGTGTTGTATTACAGACAGACTTCTGCTCTCACACTGACTCATGATGAAAGTTTACAGATGTGTAAGAGACAAATGTCTCCCAATTCAATGCTGAGCCCTTCAAAAGATGCAGCCTTCTTGGATCAGGAAGGCTGAACCGATCATTGTTAAAGAGGGCTAGTCTATGGAAGCCTTCCTATTGCATCATGACATGCTGCTTCTGTGTAAAAAACTGTGAAATCTAAGAGCTGTCAAAGTTAAAGGTCTTGCATGCAGAATCTGACAATGGGACTGCTATGCTCTGAAACCTGTTATGGCTTTCAGTCTGCAAGAGTTAAATGAGCTCAGTTTTAAACATTAAGAGGTCAACAGGCACACATAGTGTTAATCTAAAAAAAAAAAAATCACGTATAACAGCAAAACACTAACATGGATTATTTTTACTTCACATTTTACCTTTCAGCTCTGAAGTCCTTGTTTGTGAATACTCACTCACTGTTATCTAAACCAGACCACACCACTGTAATGCAAGATAAACTTCAATGATTTTCAGCTGACTAGTGAAGTCCTGACTGCTGGACCTTGACAACCAGGAATGAAGACACAAATGAGGTGCCACAACTGGGACCCAGGTGTTTCACTTATGGAATGTAAGTCGGTGCTCTGGCTGTCATGTCTACCCTGGAGGAGGTGTTTCTTGACCACTGTGGCACTTATCAGGCAATGAAATAATTGTAACATTAGAAGTTCTGTTTATGGAGAGAAAATTCATCTTGGAAATGTTTGTGTTGACCTTGGCTGCTTGCTGCTGAGCTGGCCAGTACATTCCCTCTTTTTGAGAATGTACCAAATTGTTGATTTGGCTATTTATGAAAATCGTTATAATTCCTAAATAGTTAATTTAGTACTTTTGTAAAACTCTTCAAATTGAAGCTGAAAGAAAGTCTGCAGTTCAATCGCATCTTGATGGATTCAAAATCCTCTCTGGTGGAATGAACATTACACAAATTTTGCCACTATCCAAAATCTTATGGACTACATATGTAACTACATATGTGCATACGTACAAACTTACCGGGGTTCGACAATGAAACTGAAACACCTGGTTTTAGATCACAATAATTTATTAGTATGGTGTAGGGCCTCCTTTTGCGGCCAATACAGCGTCAATTCGTCTTGGGAATGACATATACAAGTCCTGCACAGTGGTCAGAGGGATTTTAAGCCATTCTTCTTGCAGGATAGTGGCCAGGTCACAACGTGATGCTGGTGGAGGAAAACATTTCCTGACTCGCTCCTCCAAAACACCCCAAAGTGGCTCAATAATATTTAGATCTGGTGACTGTGCAGGCCATGGGAGATGTTGAACTTCACTTTCATGTTCATCAAACCAATCTTTCACCAGTCTTGCTGTGTGTATTGGTGCATTGTCATCCTGATACACGGCACCGCCTTCAGGATACAATGTTTGAACCATTGAATGCAAATGGATCCTCCAGAATGGTTCGGTAGTCCTTGGCAGTGACGCGCCCATCTAGCACAAGTATTGGGCCAAAGGAATGCCATGATATGGCAGCCCAAACCATCACTGATCCACCCCCATGCTTCACTCTGGGCATGCAACAGTCTGGGTGGTACGCTTCTTTGGGGCTTCTCCACACCGTAACTCTCCCGGATGTGGGGAAAACAGTAAAGGTGGACTCATCAGAGAACAATACATGTTTCACATTGTCCACAGCCCAAGATTTGCGCTCCTTGCACCATTGAAACCGACGTTTGGCATTGGCACGAGTGACCAAAGTTTTGGCTATAGCAGCCCGGCCGTGTATATTTACCCTGTGGAGCTCCCGACGGACAGTTTTGGTGGAAACAGGAGAGTTGAGGTGCACATTTAATTCTGCCGTGATTTGGGCAGCCGTGGTTTTATGTTTTTTGGATACAATCCGAGTTAGCACCCGAACATCCCTTTCAGACAGCTTCCTCTTGCGTCCACAGTTAATCCTGTTGGATGTGGTTCGTCCTTCTTGGTGGTATGCTGACATTACCCTGGATACCGTGGCTCTTGATACATCACAAAGACTTGCTGTCTTGGTCACAGATGCGCCAGCAAGACGTGCACCAACAATCTGTCCTCTTTTGAACTCTGGTATGTCACCCATAATGTTGTGTGCATTGCAATATTTTGAGCAAAACTGTGCTCTTACCCTGCTAATTGAACCTTCACACTCTGCTCTTACTGGTGCAATTAATGAAGATTGGCCACCAGGCTGGTCCAATTTAGCCATGAAACCTCCCACACTAAAATGACAGGTGTTTCAGTTTCATTGTCCAACCCCTGTACACCAATCAGGCATAATATTATGACCAAATGCATAATATTGCGTTGGTTCTTCGTGTGCTGCCAAAACATCCCTGACCTGTTGAGGCATGGAATACAGTAAATCCCTGAAGGTGTGGCAGGTCTGGCACCAAGATGTTGGCAACAGATCCTTTAAGTCCTGTAAGTTGTGAGGTGGGGCCTCCATGGGATCTGACCTGTTTGTCCAGCATGTCCCAAAGATGCTGAATTGGTTTGAGATCCGGGGAATTTGGAGGACAAGTCAATGCTTCAAACTTGTGTACCTTAAACCATTCCTGAACCATTTTTGCTTTGTGGCATGGTGCATTATCCTGCTCAAAGAGGCCACAGCCATCAGGGCATACCATTTCCATGAAAGGGGCTACATGGTCTGCATAGGTAGGTGGTACTTGTCAAAGTAACATCCACATGGATGGCAGGACCCAAGGTTTCCCAGCCGAACATTGCCTAAAGCATCACAGTGCCTCTGCTGGCTTGCCATCTTCCTGGTGCCAGGTGTTCCCCATGTAAGTGACACATATGCACGCAGCCATCCAAGTGATGTAAAAGAAAACATGATTCATCAGACCAGGACACCTTCTCCCCTCACCCCCAGTCAGTCACAGCAGATGGCTACCCCTCCCTTAGCCTGGTTGTACCAGAGGTTTTTTCCTTTTGAAAAGAAGTTTTTCCTTCCCACTGTCGCCAAGTGCTTGCTTATAGGGGGTTTCTCTGTATTATTTTAGGGTCTTTACCTTACAGTATAAAACACCTTGAGGTGACTGTTGTTGTGATTTTGTGCTATATAAATAAAATTGAATTGAATTAAATTGCTCTGTGGTTCAATTTTGATGCTTAGGGGTCCGTTGTTGGTGCTTTTGGCAGTGGACAAGGGTCAGCATGAACAGTCTGACTGGTCTGTGGCTATGCAGTTCCATACACAACTGTGATCCACTGTGTATTTTGAAAATGTTCAACAATTTGAGCTACAATAGCTAATCTGTTGGGCCACATGGGTCAGCCTTCACACCCCACGAGCACCAATGAGCCCTGGCTGCCCATGACCTTGTCGCTGGTTCACCACTGTTCCTTTCTTGGACCACTTTTGTATGGTCTTTACCTTACAATATAAAGTGCCTTGAGGTGACTGTTGTGATTTGGTGCTATATAATTGATTTGATTTGAATACACTTGCCCATTTTCCTGCTTCTAACACCTCAACTTTGATGAGAATACTTGCTTCCTAATATATCCCACCCACTAAAAGGTGCCATGATGACAAGATAATCAGTGTTATTCACTTCACCTGTCAGTGGTCATAATGTTGCTTGATTGGTGTATATGAACTGTGGTGTGAATTATAGCCAAAATGAAGAGCACATGAACAGAAAAACTCGAACATGTAGAGAATGTTTTTAAAAGTTAACCTATATAAATTAGTTTCAGCAGATATTTAAAATTAATGAATTAATTCAGCTGACCGAATAGGCTGAGGAACTCTACCAGTGCAAGGGCACTACAACCTCAACTAAACTAAGAATGGGGAACAGCTAAAAAGACTTGATTGGAGAGACCAACTGTTCAAATAAGATCTTTGCAGTTCTGCTATATAACTAAGACTTTGTATGGCATCAGAAGTCTATACAGAGATGCCCAGACATCTCACTTCCTAACCACAACTTCCAGCTCTTCTACGAGGAAACTGATCTTTTCCTCAAACCAGCCAAGAGATTTTTGAGCATGTCCTGGGTCTGCATCAGGACTCCTTCTCAGTAGGACACGCATAGAACACCTCTATGTGGAAGCAGACTAGGAAGCATCAAGGAAGCATCCTGGTCATATATCTGAACCACATCTAATGGCTACTTTCAATGCAGAAAAGCAGCTTCTCTACTCTGAGCCCCTTTCAAATGACTGAGCTCTTCACCAGACACCCACTGGAGCAAGCTAATTTCTGCTACTTGTATCTGTGATCTTATGCTGTTTGTTTCAGCTTTCTCTTCACCGCACCAGATTGGCATAGCACCCACAATTTTGCAGCCTTCTGCCAATTTCCCACTCCATACTTCCCCTCATTCATAGACAGGACCCTGAGATACTTATACCAGTTCCTCCCTGACCCAGAGTGGTCACCACACCCTTTCCCAGCAGAGAATCATACCCACACACTTCCCTTCCCTCACCCCCAACCGGTCACAGCAGATGGCTGCTCCTCCCTGAGCCTGGTCCTGCCGGAGGTTTCCTTCCCACTTGCTAAATACTTGGTCATAGGGGGTTGTCTGATTGTTGTCTGTATCGCTGTAGGGTTCTGATTATAAAATGACCACTCCCCTTAGTGTCACACAAACTCTGTTTGTTAATGCAAGAATCAGACAATGCATTTGAGTCTTCAATGCTCAGTCTTCTTATTTAGTTGACGTCACCCATTGCCAGACTGAATTATTGAGCCATTGCTTGAGCTAAAAGTTGAGAGAAATTAAACTTTTGAAATCACAGTTATTCAGGGCAACTTATGGTCAATGAAATCCATCCATCTATTTTTTTAAGCATTTTTCCAGTTCAAGATTGCAGGGAGCTGGAGTCTGCCCCAGCTGTCATTGGATTAGAGGTGGGGACACCCAGGAGAGGTCATTAGGCCATCACAGGGCTAACACAGAAAGACATTCATGCTTACAGCCAATTTAGAATAACCACTTAAGCTAACATGCATGCCTATACTGTGGGAGAAATCAAGGTTACCTGGGGAGAACCCACATAGGCAAAGAGAGAACATGCAAACTCCCCACAGAAAGGTTCCAGCTGGTGGATTTGAACACAGTACTTTCTTACTGTGAAGTGACAGTGCTAACCACCACACCACCTTAGAATAAATTCTCTGAAAATATTCTAACAGGCAAGATTGTGGTCTAAGCTGATCAGCATCAATTCAATTCAATTTTATTTAGTATAGCATCAAATTAGAAAAAAACAAGCGCTTGGCAACAGTGGAAAGGAAAGAAAAGGAAAGACTCCCTTTTAACTGCTTTCACTGATGCTGGTTTTTGTTTAGACTCTTTCTTCTCTGGCAAAAACAAGTTCAGGGAGGGGAGAGAGCCATCACAAAAGACATGCCCTGTAAGACAGCCAGATGAAATCAGATAATTACCAATGATTAAATGCAGAGTGGGGTATAAACAGAGTAAACAGATGAATGAAAAGAAGCACAATGCATCATGGGAACTCCTCAGCGGCCTAGACCTATTGCAGCATAACTAAGGTGTGGTTCAGGGTCACCTGATCCAGCCCTAACTATAAGCTTGATCAAAAAGGAAAGTTTTAAGCCTAATCTTGAAAATAGAGAGGGTGTCTGCCTCCCGAATCCAAGCTGGGAGCTGGTTCCACAGAAGAGGGGCCTGAAAGCTGAAGGCTCTGCCTCCCATTCCACTCTTAAGTATCCCAGGAACCACAAGTAAGCCAGCAGTCTGAGAACGAAGTGCTCTATTGGAGTGATACGGTACTATGAGGTCTTTGAGATAAGATGGGGCCTGATTATTGAAGACCTTGTTTATGAAGAAAAGGATTTTAAATTCAATTCTAGATTTAACAGGGAGCCAATGAAGAGAAGCCAATATGGGAGAAATATGCTCTCTCTTTTCAGGGAGCTTTTAGGACAGCCCGATAATAATGAATTACAGTAGTCCAGTCTAGAAGAAAATAAATGCATGCATTAGTTTTTCAGCATCAGTCTGAGAAAGGATGTTTCTAATTTTAGAAATATTGTGCAACTGATAAAAGCAGTCCTTCATATTTGTTTAATATGTGCATTGAAGGACATATCCTGGTCAAAAATGACTCCAAGATTTCTCACAGTGTTACTGGAGGCCAAAGTAATGCCATCCAGAGTAAGTATCTGGTTTGACACCATGTTTCTAAGATTTTTGGGGCCGAGTACAAGAACTTCAGTTTTATCTGAATTTAGAAGCAGGAAATTAGAGGTCATCCAGGCCTTTATGTCTTTAAGACATTCCTGCAGTTTAACTACTTGATGTGTGTCATCTGGCTTTTCTTTTCTAATAATAGTGCCTAAGGGAAGCATGTATAGTGTAAATTAAAATTGTTCCTAGCACAGAACTCTGTGGCACTCTGTAATTAACCTTAGTGCATGAAGAAGACTGTCCATTTAAATGAGCAAACTAGAGTCTATTAGATAAATATGACACTGTAGCACAGTACATTTAATACCTATGGCATGCTCTATTCTCTGCAATAAAATGTTACTGTATGGTCAACAGTATCAAAATCTGCACCGAGGTCTAACAGGACAGAGATGTCACTATCAGAGGCTGTAAGAAGATCATTTGTAACTTTCAGTAATGCTGTTTCTGTACTGTGATGAATTCTGAATCCAGACTGAAATTCCTCAAATAAACCATTCCTCTGCAGTTTTACAACTACTCTTTCAAGAATTTTTGAGAGCAAAGGAAGGTTGGAGATTGTCTAACCAAGCTAATATTCAGAGAAACCTTGACTGCATCATGACAATTGGAGATTGGCTAACCATCAAGCCACTCAGGAGCAGGAAGTGCTGTCCTATTCACACTATATACAGTGGGGATGGGATGCTGCTGTCGTCAACTGAAGTTATAAGTCAGTTTAATACAATTCAATTTTATTTGTTTAGCGCCAAATCACAACAAACAGTCACCTCAAAGTGCTTTATATTGTAAGGTAAAGACCCTACAATAATACAGAAAATACCCAACAGTCAAAACGACCCCCTATGAGCAAGCATTTGGCAACAGTGTGAAGGAAAACTCCCTTTTAACAGGAAGAAACCTCTGGCAGAACCAGGCTCAGGGAGGGCAGCCATCTGCTGCAGTTGGGGCAGAGGGGAGAGAGACAGGACAAAAGACATGCTGTGGAAGAGAGACAGAGGTGGAAAGAATGCTACAAGGACCTCCTCAAATGACATGCCTTCCATAGAGGAAGCAGAGTCTTGGGATGAGGGGTCGACTTGCCCCTCACTGGGGGTGAGTTAAACAACATCAGTGTGGCAGGGCACCTGTGATGGATATGATGGGCCCTGAGTTCAAGGCTCTGGATGTTACAGTAAATGGTAAATGGACTGGTTCTGATATAGCACTTTTTTACCCTACCTGAGCAGAGGGGCTTGTGGAGCTGTCTTTATTGATGTACTTCTGCAACATTGCATCAGGGTCTGGGGCAGTGCCTCTGTACTGGCAGTTCCCTTTTTTAAGAAAGGGGAAGACTAAAGTCACACTCCAGCACTTTGCAGCCATATGCGAAGAGGCAGGAATAAGAATTATGCTGCGTGAGAAGTTGGAAAGTCCAGCTTCTAAATTGGAATTTTCAACTGAACCGTTCCCGCATGTTGGATTTGCAACTGTCCAAGTTGAAAATCCAAGATGATGGCAGTGCACATAAATAGGCGCAAAACTGTAAAACCTTTCATTTGTACAGCTATTGTTGTGTATTTTTTTCAATAAGCCATGCACAGAGAACCAATTCTATCTATGAACATGCTGCAGCAATAATTTTAAGTGCAAAAACACAGGCATTGCACAGTAATGATGCATGAATTACTCTACCTCTTCCTTGCTAGAAGCAAAACAAATCCTATTTTTTTTTCAATTTTACTATTAGAAAGACTTCCAAGTGCAGTCATCCGATTTCTGATGTAAATGGAATGCAGCATTAGCCAAATTTGTGCCACAAAAGGTTGACGTGCCCACTCTGGGTTGGAATGAGTTGCACCCAAGAGGAGCTTAAGTATTTTGGGTCTGATTCATGAGTGAGAGGAGAATGGAGCGGGACATTGACAGATGAATTGGTGCATCATTGGCAGAAATGTAGATGCTTTACTGATCCATTGCAGTGAAGGGACAGCTGGTATGCAAATATGCAGTATTCAATATGTTTTTTGTTTTTTTTAAATAACCAAGTGACTCGAGCCAAATGCCCCCGTCAAAGTTGGTTGACTGGCGAGTTCATATGGTCTGCTGCCAACCAGGCTGCAATCCTTAACTCTATGCAGGGAAATACCACACAGAAGCATAAATTCCCAAGACATTACTCTCCCACTACCCTGTAATAGACTGGCAACCTGTCCAGGGTTGTACCTCACCTATGACCCCACATGACTGCTGGGATAGACTGGACCCACGACCTAGCACTCCCAAATTGGATAAGCAGTTGAGAAAATAGGTAGATGGGATAGGATGGACTCATCCATTGTCTGAACATAAAATGACAACTGTCTTTGTTGACAGACAGACGACTCTCTTTCTTTTTTTTTTTTAACGATGAGCTAAAATACATAATGTGCCTTTAATCAAAAATTCAAATACAATGATTGTGTTTCTTCTTTGGTTTAATGGCTGGATGTTGTCAAAAGAACAACTCTTCCTGTTTAAAGACTGAATCTGAAGTTTCTCTGTTCAGAAAAAAAGTCTGAATGTATTCATGTTAAGATGATCTTTAATTATTCAAGTTCAGAGTACAGAAAATCAAAACTTACAGGAATAATCAGCTGCTCTAACAGAGGGATTCACACTACACAACCAATCATTAATGATATTGCAACTTATGCTTCATAAAACAGCATGTTTGCTGGGCACTGTTAGGAAACAGGGCATGAGTTAGGGGTTACTCCCAACAAGAAGTGAGCAGAACTCAGATCAAGAGCCTTGGTCAGGTGAGACTTAAAAAGCTGCAAGTTCCTTAGACAACCTCTGAAGCTGGAGCTGGTTGACAGGCAGTTCTGTTTGACACGCACTGCAGCAGAGAGACAGACAGGTTAAAATTATCCTTGGGTGTGTTAACAGTTGTTAAATCTGTTTACATGTGAGCATCTGTCACAGTTAAAAGGGTCTCACCTGGATATCCTCCCAGGAAGACGGGGTTGTTAGTTTCAGCAGAGGTGGACTGTGGGTACGGATTTGAGGTGCTGAAAGTTCGCTCATCTATAGTTAAGCTGAGGGTGTGTTTGGTTTTTCGGGCTAGGAGGCGGTGCCACTGTCCATCACATAGCATCTGACCAACAGAGCGCACTGACATCTCGACCTGCCCCATTATTCACATTGAAAACAACCTGAGAAGAAAATAGATGCAACTTTATTTTTACAAATAAAACTTTATTTACACAACTAAGACTTTATTTGCCCAATTAAAACTTTTGTATACATCTATAACTTCAAGTGAACAAGTGAAAGTGAAAATAACAGAAGCTCTGATGTTGTCAGTACTGCAGTTATTAGAAAGGTCTGGAAAACAGGTGGCAACTCGCTCAGATAACTCAATTCTTCAGTTGTGTGGCTCACTGAGGCTCAGTGTTGAACCTGTTACTGTACCGTCTCTGCTCACCTGTCCGTTGATCATCTCCAGTCCAACAGCATCAACTTTCACACTGCTGATTCCTAGAAACACTCCTTCTGATTGGCTTGTTTGAAACTCCAGAGACACTGTCATGTCAGAGCCAACCTTGTACCCATCATGCACTGCAGATGCACACACAGCATGTGATCAGATCATATTTACTTTATAAGAGTATTAACGAGCACATGAAACCATAATAAGATAAAAAAAAATAATATTTATCCCAAAGTTAGGCAATTCCTATGTTAAACACAACATATATAGGTTACGTTTAGGTTATATATGTATAGGTTACACACACAATATGACTGTTATATACTTGTTCACTAAAGATCAGTGTGATCAGTCTGCATCTCTGCTCCAGTGTAGATGAATTTGTCTTTAAGTTCAGCTTACTCAGTTCAGCATATCCACTTCCATTAAAGTAACTTCCTGTCTGGTCCCTGCTGAAACAGGAGGTGACATCATGCTGTGAAGCTGGCTTAGACAGATCCAACACAACACCATTCAAACTGACCGACCGAACACAACCTGGAAAACTGCTGCTATCCTGAGAGCCAGACAGGGAGAAAGACAAGTGGATAGACAGAAGGAGACACGTGAACAGAAGGGAGGAGTGATTTACTGATAAAAGAACATCCTCCAATCAGAGGGCTCGGACTGATTCAGAAACACCTGGCTCACCCATGTTTCCTCTGACTGAAAAAGCTATGAGAAAAAAATCAAGTCATAAGTACATGTGGTATAAAGTTTGTATCCCTGGTGTGTAAACAGTGAAAAAATGAAAAGCAGTCATACTCTGATCCTTCTGCTGGTTACAGTACGAGGTGTTCCTCCAAGGAAAACTTTATTGTCCACATCCAGCTGATTTCCTTTGACTGAGATGGAGTCAGGTTTCAAACTGTTGACAGACACTGACATCAACCGCTGGCCCACCTCTGCAATCACCTGAGACACAGTGAACAACACACATTCAAACTATTTCATCAAAGCCTAACACCAAAGCTGGCAACCTCTTCAGCTTGAAACTTTACTTAACTGTCTTAAATTTGACATATTGGTTTGTCTGCAGTGCCTGATGTCTGTTTAACTCACAGTGTGCCACTCTCCATTGTTAACAGTGACCGATGAGGTGATAGAAGCAGGGCCTTTCCCCAGGTCTGCTGACATCATCAACCTTCCCTCCTTTAGTCTGAGGACAACAAAGTCCATCTGCTTGGAGTCAGACAGGAGGAGGATCAGCCCGTCCAGGGCCCAGCTTCGAAATAACAACCTCATCGACACACTGAGGATGAGAAGAGACAATAGAAGACGCAAGGGAGACAACACAGCACAGACAACAGTAATGAGACAACAGAGCAAAAACACAACACAGAACTGACCACATCTACCATTCCATTGTTATGGAAACTCACCTCTTTCGGACTGTGCTGGGGTTGATGATGAAGGTCATGTGACTGTGTTTAGACAATCCAAACTGAACTGCTGACGGCACAAAGGTTGGCTCCACATTTGATGCACACTGCATCACACACAAATCAATAACCAAGAATCAATAAAAACAGGCATATTGATTCAAATCGTCAATGATATTGAATGCATTACCAATAATTATTAATGAGTACAGCAATTACCGTTAGACCTTCAGGTGACTGGGCACTCAGGTAAGTGGACTGAGGTAGAGGTAAATGAGTGGGCTCTGGAGTTGGATATGCATCCTGATCTTCAGGGAGCACCACATCCCCAGCCTGCTCTTCCAACACACATCTGTCAAACTCCGCCCTCTCGTACTTCACAGCTCCTGAAAGGTCAACAAGCCTGCACAAAGCCACAAAATCAAAAGAGTCAACCAATCGAAGAGACAGAAACCAACTGCTTTATATTAATCTGTGTCCCAACTCAGGGGCTGCATCCTTTGGAGAACACAGCCTATGAAGGCCAAATCAACTGGCTGTTAAATAAGTTGTTAAACTTAGTACTTGCAACACAAAGTGCCACACCTGACTCCCAGGTAACAGTGACAGCAGCAGCCAACAATCAGGACCCACCCAAAGATGCTTTCACATTTTTGATAGAGATCCATAAATCCTGCTATTATTTCTTTTTTAACCTTTGACTAAAAGAGAAGAAGAAGATCCTCCACATCAGTGCTGATGCTGTGCCATGCAGTCTTGAGGCACCACTCATTTCTTTATATTTGGCTAGGAAATGGGAAATAGGTGCAGGGATTCACTGAAATGTGCAAACATACATGGAAATAGAAAATATAAGATGGAAACTGAATTTGTAGAATTCTAAGAAGCTTGAAAGTCAACATTTGGTATGGCCACCTTTAATCTTCGGGACATCCTGAACTGTCTTAGGCATTTTTTTTTACTGTGGCAGAGCCTCCACTGTGTAGAACTTCACTGTTGTACCTCTCTCCTATTCACACTGATCATGATTTGAAATAAAAATTTCAAACATGGACTCATTGCTCCATAAGCGTTCATTAAGACCATTTCTGATGAGTGAAAAGTAGACGAATTAACTGAATCTTTTTAGGACACAATGCACATGCCAAGTTTCAGTTAATAGCGCTCTGGGAATCATCTTGTTGGTTCAAAAATACTATTTTATGCATCTTTAACACATCTGTAAACAGCATTTAAAAGAGCCTTTGGCATGCTGCTGTGATGCATTCAGTCTTTGAATGCAGCCTTGGAAATATGCAGCCCCTGAATTGGGACATAGCTTGCATGTGTAAAAAGACTTACGCTCTGGCAACCACCAGGTGTTGGATGCAGCCTATGAACGTCCTAGATAAATCCTGCAATCTGACTGGTAGATGGGCTTCCTTGCCTGAAGGCAGCCCACCAATAAATAAGGAGGCTGGAGACAGACGAGAAAATACACCCGGCAACAGAGAGACAAACTTCGCATGTTCCTCATCAACCTGCATTGACAGAGATCTGAGAGACAGGTGAGACAGGAGAGACAGGTGAGACAAGTGAGGCATGTCAGACAGGCGAGCATTTTTATGCTAATACTTACTTCCTGTTGATGTTAATGATCACAGAATGTTTCACTCTGTCACTGAAAGATCCTCCATCAGATTTCATCACAGTTACCCTACGAGTGGCTCCACCCACCTCACCAAGTCCCACCTCCAGTGCTCCTGAGACTAGGTGAACAGACAGGAAGTGCTGCACATACAGACATGCATACAGATAAATCCAGGTTAGCATCAGTCACATGTATGCTAGTTCTTGCATACAGACCAAATACTTGGTATGCATGACTGGGGTTAAAGTGGGCTCAAAGGATCGGTGTTCCCTTCAGTTAATGAGTACTTAATCTCACAGGCAGGTAATATATATACAGGGTTCGTACACCTTTTCCAGGCTCAAATTCAAGCATTTTCAAGGATTTCCAGCACCCGTACAAACCCTGTATATAATAATGTAGAAAGAGTAAATTTTTCCATCTGCTGCAGAAGGCATGTGTATTTAAGGTGATGATGCAGATTAAATTTACTCACTAAATTTGGCCTTTTATACTAGATTTATATTGTCTAGAGGCTGGAAATCAGTCATGACAGTGCATGAAACATCTGCACTCATTATATCTTGTTGAATTAAATTGGCTACATTGACAGTGCAGGTCAGCTGATCACAGCCTGTACACAAAGTAAAATCTACTGAAGCTCAAAATGCAAATAATTATATGACTTATTTCTATGTGGTTCTTTCTCTCATGATGCAATGTTACACCCCATCTTAGGGTTCCCCCACCTGCCAAAGCCTGCTTTATATTATACCCTGCATATGACACACATCAGCCTCACCTGTCTGTATGAGTGGTCATTACTGAAAGCAGCCAGCAGGATCCCTGATTGGTTGTTGGAGGAGAAGGAGAAGAGCAACTCTGCCTCTTGCCCAAATGATGTTGGAGTGATCTGAACATAGCCTCCGGCCAGCACAGACATGCTTCTCACCGCCTAGTCAATACATTAATCAATCAATCAATTAGCCTGTAACTTATGAAGTTGTTACTCAATGAGTGTAATTAGTGTTCATCATAAATTTCAGTTAAATCTGATTTCATTTACATAGCACCAAATCACAACAAAAGCCACCTCAAGGGACTTACTATAATCTGAGATAAAGACACTACAATATCTGAGAGAACCCCCAACAATCAGACAATCCCCTGTGAGCAGTACTTGGCAACAGCTGAAAGGAAGGAAGAACAGGAAGAGACCTCTGGCAGAAACAGGCTGGTGAAGGTAAAGAGAATTTTAAAAAAAGGGCATGAAGACCAAAACACAAACCGTGGGAGAAAGAGGAAAGAATTTAATGATATGTAAATGTATCAGGAGTGAAAAGACGTAAGTGGAAACAAATGCTCAGTGCCTCATGGGTATTCCCCCAGCAGCTTGAGCCTGTAGCATCACTAAGGTATGAACTAAAGGATGGTTCAGGAACACCTGATCCAGTGTTAAGTTCAAGCTTTATCAAAATGGAGACTTCTAACCTAACTCAAAAAGCAGGGAGGGCGTCTTTGTCCTGAATCTAAACTGGGAGCTGGGTCCACAGGAGAGGGACCTGAGGCTCTGCTTCACATCCTACATTTGGACACTTTAGCAACTGCAAGTAAGCCTGCACTCTGAGAGCCAAGTACTGTAATGGGAAAATATGACACTAAGAGGTCTTTGTGATTATTCAGGTTTTTATATGTGAGAAGAAGAATTTTAAATTTAATTCTGGATTAATTCATGAAGAGAAGCTAATCTGGATGAAATCCCTCTGTGTAGTCCCTGATAGTACTCTCACCGCAGTGTTTAGTCCAGCCTCAAAGTAACAAAGCTATGAACTTACTTTTCAGCATTTTCAGTAATTTTAGCCAAAATTACGCAGATGAAAGAAAGAAGTTCTACATATTTATATAATGTGCACTTTGAAGGGCACATCCTGATTAAAAACAACTCCAGTGTTCCTCACAACAGTACTGTAGGCCAATGAAATGCCACCCACTGGTTAGAAATTGTTCTTTAATTCTGATTTCTGGGGCTCAGTACAATAACCTCAGTTTAGTCTGAATTTAGAAGTCAAAAATTACATTTCATTCAGGCCTTTATGTAAGTGCATTATTAAATGTATCAGTACATACATGTATTAGTGCATGCATCTAGTAGTTAGAGGGGACTTGTGTTGGTGTAAGTATATGTGTGGCCTGTGGGCAACATCGCCCTGATGATGGAGGAGAGGGGCGACAGCGTGTACTCCTGCAGAGGGGTTGGAGTCCCTAAGAGCCCCTTCAGAGTGGACGTGTGCAGTGGATCAGAGTGCTGTGGAGACTTTGTTCTGTGTTTCAGAGGCAGGATCCGGAAAGTGGTCTATGCCTCTCAAATCAAGGATCTTGGTCCTGCACCTAATCGCTCCCCTGGGGGCTGTTGTGGTGATTAAACCGGGGCCATAAAAGCCTGGAGCCTCACCCAGAACAACACCAGATCGTTGCACGGCAAGCTGTAACGCAAACTTGGCTCCTCTAAACCCTCTCATTATTTGGATTATTGTGTTCTCGACAGCTCACCTGTTTCTCTACCTGCAGCCGACTCTGATTCGGAGACTTGCAGTGGAGCGAGAAAGGAGAGAGAGAGCGAGGGAGGCGTGTGGCGGCTGCCGCCTCAGTCACAATCACATCCTGCCACTACGACTGTTGTGTGACAGTAAAGATACACTTAACCTTACCACCGTGCTCTGCATCTGTGTCCAGGTTTAAAGGAGCTTAACACAAACAGGTCAGTGATTTCAAGGTGCACACCAGGAACGCTGGCAGTGGAGAACTGAAAGTGCTCGTCAAAGGACCCAAGGGCATTGAGGAGCCAGTGAAGCAGCTCTCCTGTCAGGATGGTGTGTTCTCTTATGAGTATTACCCCAGAATATAAAGCAATATACAATAGAAAGCATTTTGAGGCGACTTGTTGTGGTTTGGCAGGATATAAATAAAACTGAATTGAGCCCCCTCTGCAACTTAATTGACAAGCTCAATATCCCAGAGGTTTAATTGACCTTAATTAAAGGTGTTCCTTTCTTTTTTTTCTTTTTTTTTTTGGAGCAGTGTGCATTGATTTATGTATATTTAAATTCAATACCTTAAGTACGCAGCCTTTCCTGACTCCATGAGCATCTCTTAGCAGGTCAAAGTTGGATCGAGTGATCTCCACATTCTTTATACACCCCACATAAGACCGGGATGCTACTTGTCGCCTAGCAATTCACAGGTGATAACACAGTTAACACAAATGTCCAGTTATATTATCATCACCTCTGTCTTCACAAACTCACCTGGTTGGTCTGGAAGCAGGAAGTCCACCAATGTAGATGGGGTCGTAGTCAGAGCGGTTCAGGTCAGAGGCCTTTCCAGGAGAGTCCGCTTCCAGCACCTCCTTCTCCGATGACTGGTCAGCTGCCATAATGGACAAGTAACCTGGCGACACACAAACATGTCAAATAACAGTTAACAGTGCAGACACAGAGCTGCAAATCCCTGCAGTCATAGTATCACTGCTTTGCAACAGTGCCATTAACAAGTCACAGCAGGAGTATCAGTATTGCAGTAGGAACAGTAGTTATAGTAGTTATAGTAGTACCTTTGCGTTTGTTCCTCTGCAGTGTGATTTTGTACCACACTCCAGTGTTGTACTTCCTGTTGGAGGCCAGGATAAGAGCACCTGAGCCAAGGTCAAAGGTCAGACGAACACGCCCCTCCACCAACTCCATGGACAGGAAGTCTCTCTGCTGGTGACGGAAAGTGAGGTCATGCGTATGTCTCCATAATAATAAGAGGCCCAGCAAAAAGTGTAGACGTGTGTATCATACAGTGTTGTTGGAGGCCAGGTACAGCAACAGTCCGACTGGAGACAGAGTTTTAAACTGCAGCACGATGAAGGTGGAAGTAGCCCGCAGAGACTTCTGGACCACTGAATAGCCAGATCCATCAAAGTGGAAGGAAGTTTCCTCCACTTGGGGACTGTGAGCGAGACAGAACGCAAAATAGAATTTCCATAAAAAAATGTGCAGATTTAACAAACTAACATGTTTATGTTGTATGCATGTAAGTGCTGTGCATATGTGAGTATGGTAGACCTGTGTGAGTACCTGCTGAAGCAGCCACCACATTCTCCCTCCCTGATGTCGTAGTTCCAGAGTCCAATGTTCTGCTCGTTCAGCGAAACTTCACCCAAACAGCCCTGGAAGGTGGAAGATCGCAGTGCTGCGGGCCTCTGAAATCAAACACAAGAGGTAGAGCCTCTTCACCTGCACACACACACACACACACACACTTGCACAACTGAAATGCCACAGTATTACCTGTGTATGAGCTCCCAGCCCTCCAATGTGAATAAAGGTGTTTCTGTCGATGTCTAAAACCTGGAAGGTTCCTGGTGATGTTGCTGTTACCACCGGCAACGGAGCTGAATCAGAATCCAGCTGATGGACTGACAGTGCAACATGTGCTCCAAATCTGCCAGCACAATGACATCGTGACATACACAAATGCTGCTGTAACCCTATATCCTGCTGCATTGTCAGTCGTGTGATAAGCTGTGTTTTTACCGTGTAGCATTGATCTTGGTCCATCTGTTGTTGGTGATAGACAGTCCAGGAAAGTCAAGCCGAGTGCTGCCTGAGCCCACATCCCACAGCAGGGAAACGTGTCCATTATTCATCTCGACGGCCAGAAAGTCCATCTGAAACAACAGCTTCACTTAGAACGCAGAGTGAAACAGTTTCTGCTCATTGACAGGAAGTCAGTATATCGTTACCGTGGTGTTGCTGCCCAGGTAAAAGAGCAGGTTATCTGGACTTGTCGTCTTCACAATCAGATTCAGAGTGTTGAAGTTACTGGACTGAATCTGCGGTCTGTAGGAACGAGCACAGTCTCTGTCCGCCTGCAGCGCCACCTTAATCTGTTGACATTACACCACAACACCATCATCGTCATCATCAGTGCAATATTGTGGGATCTTTATCTTGCGATCTAAAGTGCCTTGTGATAACTGTTGTTGTGTTGGCCCGATATGAATAATATTAAACTGAATTATCATCATCATTGTCATAGCTGTTCTTAATAATGAATTCTAGGATTTCATTCGACTGGTTGGTACCGTTTTTGCTGGTTAATATCTTTCCTTATGGTGGATATCTATAGTCAGGTTGTGATAAAAACCTGGAGCAGAGTGTATTTGTGTGAGTGTGTGTGTGTGTGTGTATATACATGCTTATGTACCGACGCTGCCTGTCTGCGAGCCTGATATATCAACTCTCTGATGTCAGACAGGTTTCTGTTCAGCGTTTCTCCCAGCATTCTCAGGGGCTTTATTCTGTCCATCAGATGCTGCGTACGATGCTCCATCTCCTCCACCTTATGCTGCGCCTCATTGGCTGAGCATACAGGAAGTGTTAGTCTAAACATTTTGATTTTTATGAAACCAATTCATTTGCGTAAAATCTCAATGACAAACCTGCAGAGTGCGTAAGAGTCACCAGCTGGCTGGTCTCTCTCACTGTATTGTTGGTGTTTTGTACCAAAGAAGAAGAATCCTGCAGCCGCACTCTCAGTCTCTGCAGCCGCTGCAGCGCCACCTGCAACCTGGAATTTGTTGTTGCAACCTGAATCTGAGTCTCCTGCAACGGCAGGGACGAACCTGATGGACAAGATTAACATAATGGTATCAATACATCAGTGCATCAGTACATCATCAAATCACTCCTCTTACCATTAGAAAGGCCCTGTAGCTCTTTGATTGGCTGATGGAGAAGGAGGCTAGAGTTACGGACACCATCTTTGACCAGTCGCAGTCTGCTAGTTACCATGGAAATATTCAGCTGCAAGTCTAAGTAGAAACAAACAGACTAAAGTCAAGTTTCCTCTAAAAGTATCTACAGTTCACACAGCCTCCTTGGCACATGGCTGATGTGCAAGCGGCATTTAGGTCACATGACATTTTATTTTTTTAATTACTGTGTTTCAGAAACATCAGACCTTCAGCTGCTTTGCTAATTCTTTGGCTTCCATTCAAAACATCAGAGGAAACTTTCAGTTTTGCCCTGCCTTCTTCCGACAGTGGCTGCTCTGATTGGACAGTCTGAAACACAAATGAAATGAGGACATTTGTACACAAACAGTTCCACATTCACATCAATGCACTGCTGTCTAAGACTGAGTACACAGGTACCATGTTTAGAGCCAGGGAGGCGGAGACTAGGGCGACTGAAGCCATCTGATGGGCAGAGTCAATTCTTTCTGTGATGTCACTGTCAAACTGAGCCAGCTGACTGCCATTCTGAGACACGTTACACGCTGGTGACAGAGAACTGAGAGGGAACAGTTTTTATGTCAGTGAGAGGAAAGAAATGGAATCCACAAACATAGGAAGAGGAACACACAATACCTGTGCATGGAGAGCGCATCACTCTGCAGCATCTGGGCATGGTTCTCTGCACGGTAAACATTCTCGAGAGCATCGATATTCTTCAGCCCAATAACCAAACCATTCACCTGTTTCCTCAGAAGGGGGCGCCACTGATCCAGTTGAGCAGCCAGCATGTCAACCTGCTGATCAGTATGACATAATAATTATATGACAGGCACCTGCTGGACGGCCTTATTATTCACTACTGTAGTTTCTCTTACTCTGGTGCTGTTTGTCAACTCCTCTGTCAGACTGACAGCATCTTCGAGCAGCAGCTGCCCGTCCTCCATCAGTACGTCCAACAACAGACACAGCGCACTTAGGTTCTGGTGAACAGACTGACAGAAAGAGAGAGAGGCTAAGAAAAAGAGACACTTTTTGAGTTTAAGAAGACGGCTAGGAGAATGCTGTGCATGTTTTAGAAAACAAAACAAAAAAAATCTAACATTAAAAACAGGAGGAATTACAATGTTATAACATGCACAAACACAATGTCCCTTTATTTAAAAAACATTCTTCAAAGAATTGTTGCAAATCCATTTTGTGTGCATTCAAGGGAGATTCCGTTAGAGCTGACTAGCATTTAGGGGTGGCTGTGGCTTGGTCGGCAGAGCAGGTCACCTACTAATTGGAAGGTTGGTGGTTCGATTCCCGGCTGCTCTGGGCTACATGCCAAAGTATCCTTGGGCATGATACTGAACCCCAAGTTGCTCTCTGACGCATGTGAATATTAGAGAATAAGCACTTAGCTTAGTTACATATGGAAGCGAATGGGTGAATGCAAACGTGTTGTATAAGCGCTTTGAGTGCTCAGTTAGAGTAGAAAAGTGCTATAGAAGAACTAGTCCATTTACATACCTCCTTTCTAGTCTTACTGCTTTAGGTTTAACCATACATCCTTTATTCTAAACTCACAACATGCAAACTCCACACAGAAAACCCAGAAAGATCAGAAAGTACCACAGTATTCCAACAGAGTACTTCAGTTTTATAGTGCAGGCTCCTCTACTGTGGATCTGGCTTCCAGTGGGTGTTTAGGAGATAGCCACACTTTTTTGCTTTTAAGATTAGGTTTAAACTTTTTCCTTTTCATGCACTTTAGTGGGATTGGGTGACTGTGATGTTGCCATTCTGTTAATGTTAACTGATGTGTTCTTATGTCCTGCTTATGTGAATACATTATTTAAAGAAATAACTGAAAAGACCCCAGGGTCCTGTGCATTCTAAAAGGAAACAATGAAAGTTGTTCCCACCATCCACAGAAAGAACATTCGTTAGAAGAATTCACTGAAATGACCCAATTAAAAATTCATAACTGCAGGTCCAGAACTGCAAAATAGTCATAATGTCATTAAGACATTAAATGAAGATATTTTTAAATAACTTTTCTTCACATCTTTTCTTGACCTCATTATGTTTTCTGCTATTATCCAAGAAAAGTGACTTTAAAAGACATGGCAGTTTTTTGTTTTTTTAACTATTTCACTGCAACCCTTCAGCTGGAAAACACAATGTCCTCGTTTCCACCTGCGGACTGTGCGTCTGTAAAGCCCACTTGTTTGTAGGTGCGTGCTTACCTCATATTGCTGCAGCAGTGTGTGTGCAGTTTCCAGCAGAATGTTTGCTTCTGTGTTATGCTGTACTGCGTCATTCAGAGTTGTGTTTGCATGTTGCAGTGTTTTAATATCAAAAGTAAGTAAATTGGAGATTGGGCAGAGCTTGTCATCAATGGCCACCCTGCTAGACAGGAAGTCCTTCTGCAGCAACTGGATGAGAGACTCTGAAAGGCTGGAGGGAGAGAGAGGGAGAGAATGTTACCACTGTACAAGTGTGTTTTTTTATTTATCAGATGTACTGATTAAACAGACCTGAGCTCCTGACTGGCTGCAGTCTCTGCAGCCGTTAGATTTACATCGTTGATGGCCTTAAATATGGACTCCACCTCCTCCAGCAGATGTGTCTGATTGGCTGAACTGAGTACTTCCTCTGCAGTCTGATTCAGTAGTGCTGCCTTCCTCTGAAGCACTACATCAATTATAATATTCATGTTTGATTAAAAGCAACTTGGCAAGCAACTTCTGCTAGTTGTAATGTCAGTGTATTTGTCATTCACATATCCTGTTGTTATTTACCCTGAATGTTGTCTTGAAGTCTTCTGATGCGGTCTAGCAGTAGTGCACCCTGGGAAAAGCTGTTGTTGGTGGACACACCCACTACCTGGGCCTCATTAGACAGACTTTTGACCTAGCCAATCAGGACAGAGGAAAAACAAAACTCAACTCCTGTGTACTGTATTCATCATGTGTGATTGCAGACCGCCTTCACACGGTGTTCTGTGTATTTAATGCTGTAATGTTTTACATGCTGGTTCTCCTATTACAGTGTCATTCTTTTTCTTTTAAATCTCATAAAGGACCAGTATCAGTTATTAGATGTCAGTCAGTGACTGATGTAGATGAACTTCCATTATTGAGGGTGTTTTCACAGCTTCAGTCTGTTTAAATCAAACTCTGGTCTGTTTTCCCCTTGGTGCAATTTGCTTTTGCACATGTGCACAGTAATCGCCCCCCGGGTGCAGACCAAAACAACCACACCCAGGCTCTTTGATGGAGGTGGTCTCGGCCTGGGTCCAAACTAAATTTAGAGTGGTTTGTTCATGGTGTTAAGGTGAGCCAACAGCCTTCCAGTAATCAGGTTTGCTTTGCATACTGGGATGTGCCGAATCACAACAACAGTTGACTCGAGGTGCTTTACATGGACTAGTTCTTATATAGTGCTTTTCTACTCACTGAGCACAACACATTTACCCATTCACACAAGCACTTTCAATGTGTATCTAAGCTAAGTGCTTTTATTGTCTAATATTCACACTACAACAGTTGCATTGGAGAGCAACTCGGGGTTCAGCTATCTTGCCCAAGTATACTTTGGCATGCAGCCCGGAGCAGCCAGGAATCAAACCGCTGACCTTAGAGTCAGTAGGTGACCTGCTCTACCTCCGGAGCTACAACCACCCAAAGACCCTACAATAATACACTATGGGTGTATACAAATGGTCAGCATGAGCTAGCCACTAGCTGTAAAATGTATGTAAATTCTCCATGTTGTCCCGGCACCTTCTTCCTGGGTATTTACTTTTGCTGTTCATCTGACCAGTAAGCAGACTGAACGCTCTCACACGGTTTCTCTGTGTGAAAAGAAATCAAACCATGGGGGAAAAAACTACAAGTTTACAAACTCATTAACGGATTCAAACCAGAGTAAACAAATGTGTGAAAACACCCTGTGACAGACAGACAGAGATTGCTGTAATGAACCTTTTGCAGACAGAAGTGTTCCTACCTGCTGCAGCAGAGCGCTGAGCTCAGAGGTCAAATGAGTTAGGCCTTCTTCCACTCTGGACACAAACACCATACTGGAGTTGTTCTGTGAAAACACCACCTGGACAATAACAACATTATTTAATTCAGTTTGTCATACATAATGCGCTGAGCAATAACCTAATCACATTTTTGTACCTGCATGGCTCGGGTCTGATTCTCGAGCAGCCACAACTGCCGATATGACGGCCTGGCAATGGCGCTCAGGTTGAAAAACAGGAAACGGTTGTGTAGTTCATCCAGCTCATCCAGCAGGACTCCGGTACACTTGTCGTTACATGCTGGATTCAAAGAGAACATCACATCAACGTGTGTGTGTGTGTGTGTGTGTGTGTGTGTGTCTGGGGAAGGGGGGGAGGGTTAATACTCACACACGCACTCGCCTTCCTGGAAAACGTTCCTTTCTTCACACTGATCACATGACTGACCTTTGACCCCAAGCTTACATTCACACTGTCCATTCAGCATGTCACAATGCAAGTGGAGGGAGCCCCATGCACTGCAGTTGCACTGCGAACACACACCGCCTGGCACTGATGGGTTACCATAGTAACCAACAGAACACCTGGAGGATGGCAGTGTGATGTCACAGCAGGCAGACTTTCACAATAAATGTATTAATTAGATGATGACTTCAGTCTATGACAGCTGGTCTGCAGACAGATAGTGATGCCATACTCTCACCTCTCACAGTATCGGCCTTGGTAGCCAGGCTGACAGGAAGTGCAGCGGAAATCACCAGGTGCTCCCTCCAAAATGCAGGTGGGACTAAAGCTGCATACACGCAAAACAACATGTCAAAATGTAATTTGAAATTTAAAAAATTTCATGCTCATTAACAAATACTAAGACTGAACAACAGCAGAATGATGCAGTATATCCAGGCATGAAGATTTGAAAACAGTAAGTATATTTGTGTTTGGAGATGTTACTTTGGAGCTGGGCATAAAATAATCCTTCACATCAAACTTTGTATTTGCACAAGACACATCCTTAACTTAGCTCATGTATTTAATTGCCTTATAGGAAAATAATAGGCAACACAGTGGTTGTATCTCCTGTGTGAATTTTGCATGTTGTCCTGCTGCCTACGTGGGCCTCCTCCCACAGTCCAAAGACTGTTATATTAATGCTTGATTATGAGATGCAGGGTAGATAAGATGCTTATGTGTGTAGAAAAACTGTAGAAAAACTGTTTAGACTTATAAATGTGGTGCAGGAGCCTCGATGAATGGGTGCACCTGTTGTTCTGCAGGGGGCAGGCACACAGTGAACAGTCACTGATAGAGCCTCTGACATCTCCATAATAACCTGTGGCACATTTCTCACAGCTCTGTCCACTGGTGTGATGCTGACAGTCCTGTATGAAAAAAATACAGACTCTGCTAAGCTCTACAGTCGTAATACTCTGTGGTGACTGTGTTCCTGTCTGTAATCTTCTCTGAAGTATGGAATGGTGTTAGCGTGTTACCTGGCAGGCTCCCGTCTCAGCGTCACAGCTTTGGCTGTGGTTGTTGCAGCGACATGGAACACAGGGACGAACAAACATCGACTTCTGGCTCTGGGATGACAACTCAGACTGAGGCTGACGGAAATAACCTACAGCACACTTCTGCAGGAAGACACAAGACAGAGGCAGAGAGGGATGAGAAAGAGGAATGGGTCAGAGAGAGAGAGAGACAGGCTAGAAAGACATACTGGTTAGAGAAAGAGAACTGAGTAAGAAAATCGTGCTCTAAAAAACGGCCTTGGTGATGGTAGCTGTAGTTGGTGTTGCTCTGCCCGAGTGCCTGATATTCACCACATGAAGGTTCAGTGGTTATGTGAACTGAGCCTCAGTACAAACCATCAATCAAATACTCTTCATGTATGAACTTTTGCTTTATCTACCTCATATCCATCCCTATTCATATTTCGAATTACAATTTTTAATTAACATAAATGTCAACCTGTGCAAAGAATCTGGACCTTCTGGAGAAACCCAGGCAGACAGGCAGAAATCCACGCAGGAGGAGCCTAGGTAGTTTTGACCCCTGAACCTTCTCACAACAGTGCAAACCACAGAAAATAAATATCCAGATTAGTTTCCACTTTGCCTCACTCCATTTTAAATGTGATTTGGCTCAGTGTCTGTTAGGTCCTGCTTTAGTTTGACAGTCCTGTGTTCCCTGTGTGTTGTGTTGAGTTTTGCTTCCTGTGTTTTCATTAGTATGATTCTGTCCACCTGTTCTCCCTCCTGTTGTCCCTCATCATTCCCTGTGTATATATTGTCTGCATTTCCCTCTGTTCTCTGACGCGTCCTCCCTCATGGAGGTGTGGTTTTGTTCCAGTCAGTTTGAGTTCTGTTTAAATGCTCCTCGCCCTTGTGTTTATATTTTGGATTATTCAGAAATAAAGTTACCATCTACATTCAGTTTTGCTGTCAGAGTTCTGCTTTTGGGTCCACCCTGCTCACCACACTGCTCACACATGACAGATAGAGCTTTATTTAACCTGCATTTTGGGATGGGACAGCAAATTGTGTTCACAGGCAGTGATTTCTGGACGTGTTCCTGAGCTCATACAGTGATTTCTATGACAGAATCATGCCTGTTTTTAATGCAGTGCCACCCGAGGGACCAAAGATTATGGGCAACCAGTATTAAGTTTTGTTCCTTGCGCACAGAGATTCCTCTCAATTCTTGGAAACTTTTGATGAAGATATGCACTGTAAATGATAAAATATTGAAGAGCTTCTCAATTTTACACTGACAAATATTCTGAAATTGTTCCAGAATTTGTAGATGCGTTTTTTTGCAGATTGGTGAAGCTCTGATCATCGTTCCTTCTAAGAGACTTTGTCTCTCTAAGATGCTCTTTTTTATACCCAATCATATTGTTGACCTGTTGCCAATAAATCTAATTAGTTGCAAAGTTGTTGCTGTTTCTTTTCAGTACTAGGTACTTTTCCAGCCTTGTTCTGCCTTTGTCAAAACTTTTTTTAACTTGTTGCTGTCATCAAATTCAATTTTTTTTAATGAAATAATAAATAATAAAATAATAAAATCTTTTATCTGAACCACTAATATGTTTTCTATCTGGATTGTGAATAACATATGTGTCCTGTTTTTATTTATATTTCACACAGCAACCCAACTTTTTGGGAACTGGGGTTGTATATAGGAGTAGGTCACGCTTTACACAAATTGAATTTAAAAGTGTTTCAGCTTTTGGTCAAAGTTGGATACAAAGATTATTAATTCACTCAAGTGAATTAACCAGTTGTACAGTTTAATGTAGTGCAACTGCACAAAAGCTGTTCGTCACATGTCGTCTTAGAATAAAAGGCAGTGTACAACCCACACAAAAACAATGATGCTGATCGCCAGCATCACTGAGATAGTCATCTTGGCAATAACACTATCTTAGCTACACTGAAAAAACATTTTGAACAGTTATTTCATGACACTGGGATATGTTGCCCACTGTGCTGGTGGCGTGGTAGTTAGCACTGCTGCCTAAACAAAGAGGGGTTTTAATCATCATTTTCTAGATATATTTAGGTTTGTTGTGGACAAATATCCAAAAGGAAGACAAATGGTGCATACTGGGATACGTAGGGATTCATTAGGTTTGCACGTACACAAAAAATAATAATAATTTGAGAAATTTAAATGTAAATCAAACAAACAAACAAGCAAAAAAGCAAAATAAAGTTAAAAAAAACACCCAAAAAAACAAAAATAAAAAACATCCGTGGCCCTCAAACTTGATTACACCTTTTGCCACTTTTCTGTAGAACTTTCCCTGGTCCCATAATCTGAAAGGTCATTCATCTACAGCATGTGTTTGGCCTCTGTTTGGATCTTCAGCAAATCTTTGGAATTACCATATTTCATTTTTTCTTTGATCGGTTCTGTATCAGGAGCCCACATCACAGCAAGCAGTTCTGTTTTGTACTTGATTCCTTCATTTCAAAGTGGCAGTCAAACATCAAGGAGCGACGAGCTTTAGAATCCAGAAGAACCACGGAGAACTTGAAGACGTCGAGTACGTCTGCCTGATCTTTTTGATGGTAGACTTTACCCACGACAATGGCGCCCTCGCTGTCGTCAATTCAGAATATCACCAATCTTATGCGTTCATTCAGATCAGCATCACTATTCACTACCTTCACGTCACTGATGATGTCCTGAACTTCGTCAGTGACTTTCAATCCAGATGCCATTTTGTGTCTGATGTGTGAAGGAGACAGCCAGCAGAGAAAAATGGCCTGCTGTTTCAGAACATGGTGGTTACCTGACATGAAAGCCCAGTGTATCCAGGTGGACAGATGCACGACTCGATCATTCTGGCCATTCCTCCTCTGACCTCTGCCTCTTTCACTTCCACTGCCGTCTCCATCGTGATGTTAGAGATCCTTAAAAAAAAAAAGCACAAGAAATTACATCAACAAAGCTGCTGATGTCACAACTACTGACTTCTGATCAAAAATATTTGAAAACGTCTCCTGTGTAATCAGCTCCCAGTTTGGATTCAGGAGACACTCTCTCTCTGCTCCCTTTAGGAGTCATCACAATGGATCTGCCTCCATCGCACCCTATCCCTACCACGCTACCCCTCTACATGTCTTCCTTCACTACATACATAAATCTTCTCTATGGTTATCCTCTTTTATTTTCTGCTTGGCAGCTCCATCTTCAGCATCCTTTATCCATCCCGTGCACATGTCTAAACCGTCTCAGCCTTGCCTCTCTTACTTTGTCTTCAATCTTCTCAACCTGAGTTGTCCCTCAGATATAGTCCTGTCCCTTCTGGTCACTCCCAATGAAAATCTTCAACTCTGCCACCTCCAGCTCCACCTCCAGTTATTTTGTCAGTGCCACAGTCTCCAAACCATACATCATGGGATGTCTCACAACCATCTTGTAAACCTTCCCTTTTACTCTTTTACTCCCCGACACCCCAGTCTCTACCCACTCCACTCTCCCTATGGTCTCTTCTTCACCCTTCTTGTGCACTGTCCATTGCTGTCTCTTTGCATCTTCACCATTCCACTTGCCTCCCTCTCATTCACATACATTTATTCTGTCTTGCTTCTACTGGCTTTTATTCCTCTTCTCTCCAATGCATACTTCCACCTTTCCAGGGTTTCTCCCACCTGCTTCTTGCTCTCACTAGATATTATGTCATCTGTGAACATCATAATCCATAGAGATTTGTACCTACCTCATCTCAGGATAGGGTGTCTATCACCCCTTGATAAAGCTTAAAATTAGGGCTGGATCAGGTGACCCCAAACCATCCTTTAGTTATACTGCTATAGGTTCAGGCTGCTGGGGGACCCATCATACACTGAGCACTTCTTCTCCACGCCCATCTTTTCACTTCCCGTGTACTTAAATTTCTCCCATAGTGAATTTTTAGCTCCGTCTCCTTCCTTTCTCTTCTCTTTTTCCTCGACCCCAACCAATCGAGGCAGGTGGCTGCCCCTACCTGAGCTTAGTCTGCTGGAGATTCTGCTCAAGGTTTCTTCCTGTTAGAAGAGAGTTCTGCTTGCTCATCTGACTGTTGGGGTTTTTGTTCTAATATTGTGTCTTTACCTTACAAAGCACCTGGAGGTGACTACAGTTGCAAATTCAATACTGAATGTTTAAACTGAATGGAAAAGAGGCTGGTGTGATCCACCTATACTGAAAATCTGCTGTTGTGCACTGTATGTACAGTTGTGTGTAGTACAGTATATATAAGTACCTGCTCTGCTGTAGTCTGGTCCCGTAAGATGCCTTGATGATGATATACTGGATATTATCGAGGACAGACATGAAGTCAGCATGACTCACCGCCTTCTGTGATACAGAGTTAAAATACTTCCACTTGTGCTGTAACAGACACACACACACACACACACACACACACACACACATAGAAAAAGTGAGCAAATTTTCTTTCCAAACATCTCTTTCTTTATTTTAGCGTGATTCCCTGCAGTTGTACCTCTGTCAGTTTTATGTCATGCTGAGTCATGACACCATTGCTTGGGGCATCCATATCAGTGTATATTGCAAGCTTCCTCAGAGTCCCACCCCTCATTAGCACCTGAGGCTCCTGGTTAGACAGTCCTATGCCATCCTCAGCGTAAAAGGTGACAACGTAAGATAGTAGCCCACCGTATGACAGCAGCTACAAAGTACAAACAACATAATATACACCATTAAGCACACACTGTAGTTTGCTCTACTTAATACAACTAAAGAACATAATTAAACAGTGTTGGCTGGAGCTGCTGTCAGTTAGCAAATTGGGCTGAAAGTACAGCAGAAGTTATCAGACACTATGAGGCAACAGTTTGGGAAATACTACCTGGTTGCCTTCAAACTGGGGGGGGAGTCTCCAGTAGAGTGGGCCTGTCAGCCTGCTGGTGTTGAGCTGACGGGTGTCAAGGAGCATATCGCTGCCCTGCCGGTAAACTCCAGATACAGCACCCTGCAGGTCTGACTGACTGACCAATGACAGGAATGGGAGAGTGGAAAAGTTGGCCGGGTACATCTGTAAAAGGGGAGAATGTGAGAGACAACGCTTCTTACTGTGTATGCCTTGATGCATGAGACAGCAGTATTACATGTACTCACTGGCACTCTGGTTAGTCCTCCTTGCTCCTCACAGTCTTGGCTTTGTCCTGAACAGAAACACTGCAAGCAGCCATCTGGATTTTCAGCTGACAGACTGAACCAACCAGAAACACACTCTTCACAACGTCGGCCTGAGACCCCAACCTGAAACAACAGACACACATACAGTAAAAGCATAAACAACAAGACACACAACACACAAATATACAGACACAGATATACACACACCCACATGAAACGGCATAAAGTCATATTTCACCATAAAAAAATACAATGCAATACGATGGGGAGGGGGAGGTCTAGGTTTTTCTGTTTAGGCTGCTGCACCCACAACCCAGCCCCGGATAAGCAAAGCAGGATGGATGATTGGATGGATGGATGATTGGATGGATTATAAATGTCATGAGGTATTTTTTAAGGAGGGCATTTGGCAAAAAAAAAAAGTGGGCCTGTGGCATGTCACCATGTGCTGGCTCATAGTATTATCCACCCTATTTGCTCTGTGCAATTTGGTCCTCTTTCCCAAAATAAAATTCAAGTTGAAGGACTTTCACAGAGCAGTCTAAAAATAAAGGCTCTGCTGAAGCAGTGCAGAACTGCCTATGGATGCTAACCAAGGAAAATCACTCAAAACTTTCAGTTTTTGAGATTGTTTATTATTTATATGAATTTGGATATGGAACTTCATGAGCGTCCTGTTGTTATCTTCAACAGGACGTTCATTGATATGAAGCTGGTTCTGATCTGAACAAAAACACACACATTTGTCCACACAAACACAAAAGAACAGACACTAACACACACATTACCTTGCACACACAATTTCCAGTGTGTTGGCAGGAACACACTCCCAAGGTTGTGTTGCAAAATATCTCCTCTGTTCCCGCCATGTCACAGCCACACACTGAGCATGCTGGGTAGCCATAGAAACCAGGTGCACACTGGTCACATGACCGGCCAAAGAACCCCCCTCTGCACAGACATTGTCCATCGTCCTGGGCACACTGAGGGATGGAGCTTCCTGCTGCACTGCAGCTGCAAGGCTGAACAGACACCAGATAGTTAACCTGTCTCACACCTGTACGCTGTCTTCTAGGGTGGGTGGGTGTGTGTGTGTGTTTGCGCGTGTGTTCATGTTGCTTACCTTACAGCCTGTGGTGGGGTTATGGCCCCAGTAATTTGTCTCACACCTATTGCAGGTCTCTCCTTCTGTGTGAGCAGGGCAGGTGCACTCTCCATTCTCAGGGTTACAGTTCCCACCAGTGTGTTCACAGGAGCATGCTGGGAAGAGAATTTAACAGCCAATCAGAGACAGGAGAGTCAAAAAATCATCATCAGACTTTACACTGATTACTACCTATACAGCCGTTGCCATGGAAACCATAGTAACCCCGACTGCAGCGGTCACACTTGTCTCCAGTCACACCCTCTACACACTGGCACTGCCCCTCTTCATCACATGATTCAAAGAGAGATCCCGATTGGTTGCAGCCACATGGCAGACAGCCGTGGCCACTCTGCAGCCCATAGAACCCTGACTGAAAAGAAGTTTTCTATGAAATACAAAGAAAACTAACAAACAAAAATGAGTTTTAAACCCACTCCCACGATAGAAGCAGTGTATGCCACACATGCATGTGTGCGTGTCTCACCTTGCAGCGGTCACAGGTGCGTCCTGTCACGTTCTCTCGACAGAAACATTGGCCTGTTGTGACATCACACTCACTGGAGCGGGCGCCATTGATATCACAATCACACTCTGTGAAAGAAAACCCCACTCACTGTCAGACTGATTGATTGATTGGTCAGTCATCTCAGATCAGGTCAGAATCATCTCCTCTAGACCAGTTCTTTACTATCTTTACTATCAGACCCCTGTGTGGTTCTGCTTACAAGGGAGTTCTTCCTCTCCACTTTTGCAAAGTGGACAGTGTTACAATATGAAATGTCTTGAGAAATGCTAAATACATAAAACAGAATTTGCCTCCTTGTTTGTGTCTCAGAACTTGAGTTTGAATTATAACATTTGTGCAGACAAGAATGACAAAAATTCTTAAACTGGAAACTGGAAAAACTGTAATACTGTATATTATGAACAGAGTGCAGTTTGATGTTGTCACCACTAGATATTGGTACACGTAACCACACTCACACATGGTCACACACAGTCATGTGACATTAGAACAAAGAGGGCAGTGGTCGCAGCTAATCTGGATTTGAAAAGATCAACATTTCCAACAAAAGGCTGTGTGTGTTTCTCTGTGCATGCATTTCTGAGCGTCACTAGGTGTGCGTTTCTGTGAGTGGGTCTCTTCCACACAGAGTTCACTTTGCAGACCTGTTTTAATTTTATGTCTGTGGGCTGAGAAGAAAAAGAGGTGAAAAAGAAGGGGAACACAGGGAGAGAAGGACAAAGCACAATCTATGGAAAAGAGAAGAGAAACATTAAGGACGTGCAGTGGTGGTGTATAAACACCCAGAGAGTGAAAAGAGGCGAGTGGAGAAGAAATGTTCAGTAAATCATGAGAAGGCCCTCAGCAGCCTACAGCAGGATTAGCTGAGGACCTCATTACGTCCGCCACACTGGTTGCTGTGCAACTCCGCACCATTTACACCAGCGCTTAGGGCGTGGATACCATTGCAGTATTGTCCTGAACGATACAAACGTGTGACTACTTAAACAAAACCTTCATCATCGCTGCTACAGGGGGAGAAGAAGTCAAAATTGCACAGTTTTTTTTCAGACTTTTTCCAGAAACTCGTCTTTACAAACTGTTGCAGCATCTCCCTCAGTCTGTGACTGTCTAAATTTCTGTACAGGTATATAATTTAAATGGCGATAAAAACTGACATGATCATACACCTATGTCATCAACCGGGCTGCAGCAGCAGTTGCACTACAAGTAAGGTTACAAAAATCAAGAGAGGCATGAACGGTCAGAGTGGTGACTTGTGCCAGCAGATGTGGCATCACTTTTGTTGTAGACCATCATTCACCAGAGTGAGACCAGCAAGCAAACTAGCCCCATAGGGGAGGGTCCAGGGTCACGTGATCCAGCCCAAACTATAAGTTTTAGCAAAAGCCTAACAAATTATTGAGGACTCTGTATGTGACGACAAACATTTTAAATTCAATTCTGGACTGAACAGGAAGCCAGTGAAAAGAAGCTGATTTGTGAAAACTATGATCTTTATTTCAGTCCCTGTTCATACTCTCAGTGTGGTGTTTTGGATCCACTTAAGATGAAAGAAAGCAGTCATAAGAATTTGTTTGATGTGCACACTGAAGGACATCCTGCTCAAACATGACTCCAAGATTCCTCAAGCTAATGCCATCCAGAGCAAGCGCCTGATTAGACAATGTGTTTCATATTTTGTCTGAATTTAGAAGTGGAGAATTTGTTAAAGTACTTGTCACAGTAGAACCCCATGACTAACATTAGTGTGAGAAAAAAACCCTTTCATGAACAAACTGGAATCTATCAGACAAATACAATCTATGATGAACTCTTAATCCTGACTGCAATGCTTCAAATAAGCCTTCCTGCAAATGATCACATAGCTGAATTAGGACTATTTCAATAAGCTTTTAAAATCAAAATTCTTTTTATTTTAGCGTTTTAGCCTTTCCCAGATCACCAGCATCACTGAGACATTGAAAATAATACTTGATAAGACCGCCAATAACTGGTTCTTAAGGATTAAGACTAGAACCTTTACACATGAGGTTTCGTCTAACTTTTGTAACTTCTGTAACTTTTCAGCTCTCTTCACATCCAAATCACATTCATGATTGGCCGGTCAGTCATTAAGTGTGTCATTAGTGAGGTCATGGCGGGTGTGTGTGACTTACCCCGACAGTCTTTGGTGTGCACAGCATCTCCATAGTAACCGGGCTTACACAACTCGCAGTGCGGCCCTGCTGTGTTGCCAAGGCAATGCAAGCATTCCCCAGTGACGGTATCACAGTGTCCTGCCTCACTGATATCTACATTCCCATTACACTCACAGCGAACACAGGTCCCACCCACTATCTGTGGGTTACCATAGAAACCACTAGCACACCTGGAGACACAAACACAGGAGTTTCACTGGGTTCATCCATCCACTGATTGGGTCAGTCAGCCACTCGATCACACTTACCTCTCACAGTTGGTTCCAGTATACCCATCCTGACACTGGTCACAGAACACCTGCCCAGATGCCTCCATCACACAAGTGGGGCTGAACCTAAGGCACACAGGTGTTCTTACAGAGTGTCTGTATTAATAAACTTTATTCAGTTTGAATGAGGTCTAATGAGACAGACCTGTTGGACAGCTCAGTCAGAGGACATGGACACAGCTGACAGTCATCTGTTGTTCCCTCTGTGGCATCGCCATAGAAACCCGGAAGACACTGATCACACTGAGGACCGGTGGTGTTATGGGAACAATCCTGAGAAAACATGCAAGTCACAGACAGACAGAGAGATGTCAGCAAGCCATGCGTTGGGATTGGAAGCAGGTGAGAAACTGTTTCTGATTGTGACTCACCGCACAAACTCCATCAATGTCACACTCAGTGGCATGATCATTACATTCACACTGCATACAGTTTCCTCCAAACAAGATTCCACCCACTCTGTAGAAACCTGGTAGACACGACTAAAACATAAAGACATATGTCCATATTAGATATGGAAATGTTTGCACAGTGGCACAATATTCCTAATTTGGAATCTGATTTGATTATTTTCCAAATCAACTTCAAACTTATTCCTGGATAAACTGAATAGGAATTTGTCAGTTGTGAGTGTTAATTTAAAGTAAGAGACTTTGTGTAAAATGGGCCAAACTCCTTAGTGGTAAGGCAGTATTTTTATTCTGGCCCTAAAATTAATGTTGAAAGTCTGCATTTTAATTCCAAGTCTACTTTTTAATTTTGCACCAAAATTATGAAAATAGCTTCTTTACACATTACCTCACAGGAAGTGCCACTGTAACCCCAAGGACATTCACACGTCTCCACAGCAACCGCCCGAACCCCAGAATGTGAGATAGGGTCACCAACGTCCAAAGAAACGGAGCTGAGACTGTGACAGAGGAAGACAGTCAGTGTTCCATCTTCAGTAGAACGCAGCAGTGTCCGTGCTGCTGCTGGGTGGACAAAAACAGTGGCTCCTCCTGCACCATTGAGCTGTAGAGTTTACTCCACAGGACTTAAGGTCCAGGTTAAGTGAATCTCAGACTTAAATAAGTGATTTGACCATGTGTAATGAGATTACTTTTCCTCACCGTATTGGTCCAGGGGCAGGGGCATTCAGGTAAACTCTGACCATCAGTGACGTCACATCAGCGAGAACCAATAGCAGGTCATCGCGGGTACCATGATCGCCTGTTTGGTCATACACAAACTGCTGCCAGACCACTGGCACAGTGACCAGTCGCTCAGCCAGTGGCGAGAGGGATAGGAGGAGAGGAGGTGCGAGACGAAGAACCAAACCATTACCCTGGAAACGAGAGGGTTTCATCAATATGAAGTTCTTAAAGACACAATTACTGAACTTTTTAATATAAAACAATGCGCTATCTGAAGGAAGATGCTAGCGCTGACAACAATCAACATCAATATAATGATCTGATCTCAGGTTTGTTTTCACCTTGATAATGATGTCGCAGTGGGCAGAGAGAGTGGGGTTTTCGATGCCCAGTGGAGCATCATAAACCACAGAGTAGTTCAGGAAACCTCCATAAGACACCAGCTACAGACAGAGAGAGCCAGATATTCAGAATGAGACACGTAGAGAGTGGCCTGTGTTTGGCATCATGAACAAATATGGAGATGGTAGATTACCTTGTTGCCAAGGAAACTTTGGGGTGCTGTCCACCACAGCACTTGTTGGGTGGTGCCAGTGGAGGCGTTGCTGTGAATGGGAAGCTCATTGCTGTTGATTACAGTGGGGCTGGGGATGGAGTGAGGGGGGACGAGCCAACCTTCTGCTGTAACCTTTAAAAATATCGTAATCTGAGCTGCTTCATGATTTAGGCAGATAGCATAGTGCTGTGTTACCTGAATACAGGTATATTTTACCTGTGCTATGGACAATGCAGAGCTCTCACAGACATCAGACACACCAAAGCAGAAGCAGCTGGTGCATCCAAGAGGATTACTCTCCTGAAGGTTATAAAAACCTGGCCTGCACAGATCACAGTGAGCTCCCATCACATTCTCCTGAGGATGAGAGAACAGGTGAGGCGTCAGGGACCAGGTGAAGCAACAGAAAGCAGGTCAGATGTTAGCGCACAGGTGCCATTTACCTTGCAGCGACAGGGGCTGCAGGGATCCGTGTTGGTGCTGCCTGACAGGTTACACTCACAGCGAAAACACTGAGGAAAATCTCTGTATCCAAACGCACAATGATCACACTGTTGACCTGCAAACCCCTCCTTACATATACACTGACCTGCAAGCACACATCACACACACACATCCAAGAAACATAGTTATATACTACAAAATGCTGCTATAGAACAATAACAAAACTACTGCTACTACTACTACTACTAATAACAATAACAATAATAACAATAATAATAATAATAACAATAATTATAATAATAATAATGATGATATATGGTGACCTGGCTGTGTGTTGTCTCTGGCGCAGACTGAAGACTTTGAGCCTCTCAAATCACACTTACATTCAACACATGGAAATTCTGAATATGGAGAAACCTACACACACACACACACATACACACACACACACACACACACACACAGATCATACAGTGAGTTATTCTGAGTCTGTAGCTCAGGAAATGTGCAGTATTAATTGCTGCATTATGTCTTTAGCAAGTTTATAGTGTTACTTGCAGTAATGTGTGTCAGTACCTCAGCAGGTCTGTAGTATCCATCCGCGCAGGTCTCACAATTGATGCCAGCTGTGTTTTGCTGACAGTCAATACAAACCCCACCTCCCTGATAAACACCACGAGTGTTTAAACTCAAGGAGAGATCAGAGACGGTTTGATTGTAGTAACAATCACGTGATTTATTGTGACAGTTACATTCTGAGAGACAAACAGATACAGACAGATCAACATATTAAACACAAGTACAGTAGTGCTGTTTGTGTGTTTAAAGATGTGTATTTATTTCTGTCTGGTGTTTCTTACTTTCACATGTGTTTCCCTCAGAGAGGGTTCCTGGTTGCCATTGTTGCTGATGGTAACCTGGGCAACATTTGTTACAGCTTTCTCCACAAGTATTGTGTTCACATACACAATGAAGCTTCTGTATGCGCGCGCCACACACACACACACACACACACACAGATATTTGAAGATCCACGAATCCATGAAAATGCTTTGACCTGGTGGAACACTGTGCACATATACTGGTTTTCAGGTGTTACCTTGCTAACAGGGTCAAGTGGGCAGCTCTGAGCATGTCCATAGCAGATACACATCCCACCCACAGAGATGTCTTTGATGGAGTAATAATACTGAGACACATGGCAACACAAAAGTTATCAGAAAGCACAAGTCAGGTTATTGGTCAAACATCACTTTCTTTGCAGCCTATCTCACCCTCCGAGTGACAATGGGATCGATGTCTCGGGGATCACGAGCGCTCAGCGTCATCAGGTCAGCGTTCAGTGTTCTGATTCGCTGAAGACTCAGTCTGATGTAACGCGCTGACGTAAAGGTCAGGAGCTCTGAGGTCAAATCATCGGCTCCAGGCCGGCCATTAATTAGAGAGGTATGGATCTGAGAGACAGGAAGTGGAACAAGGAGAAAATAAAGGTTGGAGAGAGACTGTTGCCCAGTAGATAGAACCGCAGAGAGAGTGAGATCATATCTTACCTCTCCATGCTCCAGTGGGTTTAATTTGGAATAATATGATGTACAGATAACCTCTCTATCACTCTTATAGGTTGGGGGTCCGAGTCGTGGTGTGATGTTGTAACGAGATAAACACTCAGAGTCACTGATGGCATAAAACTGCCAGGGGTCAAAGGACACACCATCCAGAGAGCGCTCCAGAATCCAATTACCTGAGAGACAGACAGATCAGGAAGATCTTTATGCCACGGAATGATGTCATAAGTGATGTCATAAATAGTTATTGTGTGAAGGTGTGGGATGGAAAGACATCTGAGGTAAAAAGACAGGTAAGCAGACAGTTTAAAGACAGTACATGAGTTTGTCTCACCTGGTCGAGGAGAATTAGCTGCCTTAATAATGATGTATGCGATCTGAAAAATCTGGACAGGAAACCATAGAAATTTACTCAAAGAACTTGGGTTCAGAAGATATTGGCCCTGTTCCTCTGGTTAACATGTTCCCTGTACTTATTTTACACTTTATTTATTCATTTATTTAAAAAAAAAACAACTTCTAATGAATCCCTTTGCAAATGATCAGTTAATTGTTTGACAACTACTCTTTCAAGAATTTTTTTAAATGAAAGGAAGTTCAAAAATTTACCTATAATTAGCAAAGACAGCTGACTCAAGCAAGGGATTCTGAAAGTAAAGGTTTAATTACCACCAATTTAAAAGCCTGTGGTATGTGGCCTGTTAATAAAATTAATAAATATTATTTAAAACTGAAGCATTAATTAATGGTGAAACTTCTTTGAGCAGTCTTGTAGCCATGGGGTCTAGAGGGCACACTGATCAGTTGGAGAGAAAGCATAAGTAAATATCAGCAATTATTTGAGTTGCTCTTCCTAATGGCATATCTGTGGTGTGTCTGAATATTTTTTCTCTAATGGTTACAATTTTACATTTTCATCTGTGATAATTTTTTGTGTTACTTATGTCAGTCTGTGTGTGTTTTACTTTTGTCTGTGTTGGTTTGTGCGTTACCTGCTTCAAATCTAGTGTGATGGTAATCCAGTGAAACTGTTGTCCGTTCTTGATGCTCGGACTCTGCCACCACTGATTGGTTCCATCAATGGCGTTTGTGATTGGGTGACGCTCTGTACACAAAGAAAACTACTGTAGCACTGGTGTTTTAAAGTGAACTGCAAATGATACTTCACTGATGTTGTAAAACATTTAATTTGAAGTTAAAATCTGAGTTCATTTATATAATTTTAAATGAACTCTGTGATTCTGGACCTTTGGGGTAAAAAGGAACTTCTGGTCTTGTACCTCTGGACAGAATGGAGTTGGCATCACATTTGAGACAATGTGAGTTCTTGATCCTCCTTCCTGGAACATGTTCCACCAGTTTGCAGTAGACTTCAGGTTCAGGGTCTCCACATGTTGCATTACTGCTGATTACCGCATTACTGGCCAGATTCAATATGGCAGGAAACAGACCTGTAACACAGCTGTATTAGCATCATATCAATAGAGACAAGAATGGAGGAGACACTGATTCAGACAGCTCAGGTGTGTTTGCAGGTAAACTCTTAGATGAGTCACCGTCTAAAACTTTGTGGTTTTACCTGAGGCTGTGTCATGTGAGACCATTAATTATGAGGTGTTTACGTGATAAAAGGACGGTTCTGTATGTTTACTCTATAAGCATTATTTTGAAACTTCCTCATGTAAGAGCAGAACAAAAATGTGTGTCTTTAAATGAATGAATGACTCTGACATTCAGTGGACACTCAGTGATTACATCTCCAGGCCTCTGAATCTGAACTCAATCAAGATTTGGACTTATAAAAATGTAAGGTCCACAAGACACTGCTGAATCTCCTAGTGGCTGACAAAAAGCCATCTATGCCCCCCCGCCCCCCCCCCCAAAAAAACACAACACCTCCAACACCCCCAGCAACTACACACACACACACACTCTATTGACTCAGCTGCTGTTTCAAGCTGAGATTCTGTGTTTGTTAAAAATCTTAATTTCACAGTCATGTGGCTTTTACACTGAAAAAGTCTGTATATGTTTGGGGTTTTTTTGTATTCACAAAACAGACACAGAGTCATGTGATCTGTGAAACAATATGCCTGAAACACAAGTTATAGAAAAAAAAAATACAAACTTTGTTTTGTATTTTGTAAAAACACAACCAAAAACAGTTGTGTCTGTTTTTTGTCTGCACAATCCAATCCAAAGTGATGTACAAAGCACCACCACACAGCACAACAATAAAACAATAAAAACCAAAAAAAAAAAAAAAATGCAAGGTAAGAACACACTACAGGCAAAGATCCTAACATTAGGGATGGGACTGCTGTGCAGAGGAATCCAGGAAGTTTCATAATAAATGGACTAGTTCTTATGTAGTGCTTTTCTACACCAACTGAGCACTCAAAGTGCTTATACAACATGTTTGCATTCACCCATTTACACCAGGACGTCCATATGTATCTAAGCTGCATACTGCATCGAGGCTTGCTTCATTAAGAGTGAATGACATAACTGGCGATGTCTGAAGCCTTGCTGGTTGAGGTAGTGGTTCAAGTGTTGGTGTATTTATGAAAATGCAATGGATCCCCACAAAATTTATGAGTGTACGTCTTGGAGTTTTGCCAGTTTGCCTGTGACACAGGTTCCCCTGTGTGGCAACTGATCTCTCCCGGTAAGGTATTACATGTAATATGCCTATAAATAATCAAAAGTCTTATTTTTTTTCATTCCAAGGTGAAGTGTTTGCAACTGGGGTAAAACAACAACATCTCCTCTATGGGTACCATCTGTGCAGAGATGCATATATCCAGGCCAATACAGGCTTGCTGTGGGATACTTTTGCAGCCCTGTCTTCTCAATACCACGTGAAAGGATTTTCTCAAAAACCAGAGAGGTTATTTCCAAAAAGATAAAACAAACTAAGTCCACGCACAGGGAAGAAAATATTATATCTTAAGAAAAATGAATAAAGTCACCATCACCCCAGTATTCATAAGCACAATCACTGTCACTACCTAACATCAACAGGGAGATAATTCCAGACTGGGGGATATAGCTGAAAAAGATTAATTGCACCTGGTTTTTAGTAGTGTTTTGAGACTATTAGGAGCAATTGGTCCATGGACCTCAGTTAAAAGATGAACACAAGGCTCTTGAAGCCTGTCTTTTTTTTTTTTCACTTTCATTCAGCTTCCCGAAATTTGCATTTGGCAGTGCGAGTAATATAATTTAGTCATGGTTCAGATTTAGGTTTTGGACAGACAGTTTTAACCTGAGCAACAGTATCATTAATATTCCAACATGTGGTGAGGAATGAAGCAGTTACACCCTCAGGGTTCAGATAAGATGAACCAAAGACCGATCGGACCGAATCATTAAAGGCATGAGAGGAAAGAGAGAATGAAATCATGGTCTACTGAGCCATCACTTCTCCAGGAAACAGGTCTCCATAAAACCCCTTGGACCTCTGCAGGGAGAGGATTATTAGATGCAGCATTATTCCTTTTTGGGGGAATGACAGCAACTTGGGGAAGTGGTAGGTCACGTGGAATCACAGAGCGGGGTCTGAGGTGCATAGTGTGCAGAGCTCACTAACTTTCTGAAGAGTCAATTGCTACAAACCTCCAAATTTCATGTGGCCTTCAGATTAACTGAAGAACAGTGAGCATAGAGCTTCATGGAATGGGTTTCCAAGCAGCTGTATCCAAGCCATACATCACCAAACGCAATGCAAAACATTGGATGCAGTGATCTAAAGCACGCCGCCACTGGACTCTAGAGCAGTGGAGACGTGTTCTCTGGAGTGATGGATCACGCTTCTTCATCTTGCAATCCCATGGATGAGTCTGGGTTTGGCACTTGCCAGAAGAATGGTTCTTGTCTAACTACATTATGTCAGGTGTAAAGTTTGGTGGAGGGGGGATTATGGTGATGGGCTGTTTTTCAGGAGTTGGGCGTGGCCCCTTAGTTCCAGTGAAAGGAACTCTTAATGCTTCAGTATACCAAGACATTTTTGACAATTTCATGCTTCCAACTTTGTGATAAAAACTCTTCTTCAACCTTTCAGTCTTAGTCCTCAGGCAGCGGTAAAACCGGCCTGATGGGAGCAGGAAGAAGAGAGAGTGTCCAGGGTGGCTGGACTGTTTTAGGATCCTCATGGCCCTCAACCTGCACTGCTTGGTGTAAATGTTCTGCAGGTTGGGGAGGGTGGTTCTGGTGGTCAGTTCAGCTGAACAAACCACCCTTTTAGGGGCCATGAAGTCCTGCTTAGTGCAGTTTCTCCAGTGCCCTCTTTGTTTCCTGCTGCCATGAATGTGTTAGTGAGCACATTGATGTGAGCACTGTGGGTCCTGAGCACCACATCTCCTTAGGAGATGAGCAGGGGTCCCATCCCCCTACCCCAATGGTCCCAGGTTTCCAAAGCCTGACGTGATTGCCTTCTCCAGTGCCCTCTCTGTGTAAAGCCCAAACAACTGGCCTGGCACTACCAGCAGCTTTCGCGCTGTCTATGCACCTGTGCAAGCTATGTGCGCAGGGTTGCCTGCAATGGACAGGCCAGTGCTTCTAGAGAGAGGTTTCGAAGCCATCCTTGGATCTCTATACTCTCTGGCCCCACCTCGTGATGTGACAGGATATGGGATGTGGCTCTCCCCCAGTGGTCTGAAGTCAGACGTTCTTGTAGGTCACGACTGTCACCTAAACCCCAAGTGACCGCCTTAAGGCTGCTTGGGGGAGGCAGTGCCTGCACAAAGACTTTAAGCTGTGCTATCTCAGCTCTTAAGGCTTCCAGCTTCTGGCAAGAGAGAGCCTGTTTCTTTTCCATCCTATGCCTCAGGCTACCATGATCCTCCTGTGGCCTATCCCTGTGCCTCTCTTGGGGGGGGGTGTCCTCTCAGAAGAGTAGGCAGAAGCACATGATGCAGCCTCTCCTCACTCACTGAAACTGGCAAAATGCCACAGTTAATAGATGGGTCAGACATAGTATCTCTTAGATGACCATCCTCAAACAGCTGGGGTTTGATTCATGGCCAGTCACTGCCTGGAGCTGGGCTCCGCATGAAGTACATGCCAACATTAAGACAAACCGCCAAAAAAACCAAAAGAAACACTCGGCAATCTGAGGCAGACCAGGCAACAGAACACGTATCGGAGGGTCCAGGAAATGGTCATCAACTAAGAAAATGTATAAGGCTGGGCGATCCAGGTGAGAACTGCAGCAGGATGCAAGTCCTTTATTTTGTCTGCACTAATAAATGCTGCTGTCTGCAAGCTGCAATCACTGATAACATGCTCAGAATTGTTTTTTAAATGGTCAGAAATATCATTACCATATTGTGATATAATTTTGAGGCTATATCACTAATTCAATGTATTACATATTTGTGTGTTGGAATGTGTTAAGTCAGCTATTTGAGGTTAAGATTGACCTCTGACCCCTCCCCCAACACACACAGACACACACACACACGGGGGGAGGCATTTAGGTTTTAGAGGTTTGTGTATATGTGTGTGAGTTGGCAGGGGTGGGGGTTGCAGGAAGTGAAGAAGAGGCAAGAGTGTGACTGTAAATCTAATTCTATCTCCCCACCCCCACCCCCTCACACACAGAAAACACACACTATTCTACTGACTCATTCACGAGCCAATATAAGAGAAGTAAAACGGCAGGTTTGAACAGATTTAGTGCATGATGATCAAGAGGTCACAGGTGCTCAAGCTTTAATCCAGATCAGATTTCCAGCTCTATGACCTCTGATGGAAAAATGCATCTTAATCCTGAAGTTATTTATCCAGAGTCTGCTGACTGAACGCACACTTAGGGAAACTTTTGCAAAAAAAACAAAGAGGTCAGTGTGCATGAAATGTTTCTGTAATCAGAACAAACTGAGCTTGAAGACGATACAAAGATAGCAACAGCCTGTTTGCATCAAGGATTCACGACACTACACTTTTTAAAATACAGTGTATGAAGACATCAAGGACTCAGATTTGCAGCCAGATGTTCATTTGATTCGTTTTAACAGTAACACACTCACACAGCTGAAGGGTAAACAGGTTTTTCTGCAGCAATGTTTTTTGTCAGTGTCCTCAAAGTGCTTTGGGAAACCAGGAATAAAAAAATCCACTTCATCAACATTTCAGCCAGCTCTCATCACACTCATAAGTGTGAATACTGATCAGGCTGCAGAGCTGAGAGCTATATATATATGTGCTTAAACAGATATGAAATGGAAACTTTGAAGATGAAAACTGTCTCAGTGTCCATCTCTGAGATGAACAAATGGTCATTCTAACATTTTTAATCAGTGATGGTACTTCAGACTAAGACATCAAAGCAGCTGTTAGAACTCAGTAGACTGAAAATAAAGTGTCTCACCTCTCTGCTGAGCTGCAACTTGCTCCATCAGCAACAAAAGCAGCAGCAGTTTCATCCTTGCACACACCCTGGAGTCAAATTTGAGTCAAACTGCTATTTCACCAGTGTTTGCTCCATGCAGCAGGACCAGAATTAACTGGTAGAATCAATGTGGCTCATGGGAATGTTTGCTGCAGAGTGTCTGCTGGGACACCACAGTAACTCTTGCTCACACCACCCCTCCCCCTAACCCCTTTCTCATTCATTCAGCTCAAAAGGGGGGGTGGGGGGATGTACCATTTGATGGTTGGGGGTGGGTGGTTGGAGGACCATTCTTTTGAAACTTTTTTAAACATTAATAATGTTTGAAAACAATAAAACTGGATGTTTGATTTGTTTGGTCTTTAATTTTGATTTTGTCTAATGTTGTTTACAAAGTCTTGCTGTGTTTAAGTTTGCTGCACTCTGCAGTGTTTCTGGTGATTATTCAGCCGTGTCTCTTTATTACATCATGAAGAGTAAATGAAACGGCCTCCCAGTGAACTGAATTTAAAAAAAAAAAAAAACACTGATAGGAACCAAACCAACTCTTTTACAGGCCTCCAGGGCTCTGTGCAGAGGAAGGTATTCAGGGTATCTTTCTGGTTCTGGAATCACTTAACATTGGTAGTCAGGATAAGCGGTCATAAGAAGCTGGTTATCAACTAGTTAAGTTAACCCAGGGTTTGCCAGGGGTGGCATTGGCAACATCTGGCCAATCACATTGATTAGTGTACAGGCAGCTGAATGGCTGATTTACAAAGGAAGAATAAACTATAATTTTGGAAAAATGTGAAGCAGTTACACAGATAATTCAGAAAAAAGCAACACAGCTGCTTCAGATAAATCAGGGATGAAAATCACTGCATAGTGAACAGTGCTGAATGGCTATATGTGCACTTCAAGCGCTTTGGTCAGTAAGACTGAAAAAGAGTTACCATGTTACTAGACTGTAGCCTATTTGAAGCCTGGTGTTTATTCCCTCAGCTGCAGCCTTGGAGATGTTTAATGGTTTAAGAGTAAGTAAAGAATAAATAAGAACAGAATTTAAAACAAGTCTACGTGTAGCTTTGGATGTAAGGTCAACAAGTACAAATAGGTGCTCTGTTTTAAGATTGAATATTAATACTTATAGAACAATAAAATAGTTGTAAAATTGTTTGCAGCCAACAGAAAGATAATCAAATAATAAAGTTAGCTCTAAGACTGTATATTCCTTACTGATCATCAGGGAAACGCAAAGACACTGCTGGAAAACTTTAGACTTGTCGGGACACAGAGGTCCAAAGGATCTTCCAGGAATGGTGACACTATTTTCCAGAGAACTGATTGGTCAGTAGGTGGTGATTTCATCATGTTGATCTTAAATCTGGAGCACAACCTGCACCGGAGCCGGTTAGGTTCACAGCATAAGTTACCAAAGCAATACACCCTGATAAGAAGTGGTACAAAAACAAGGGTTAACCCTGCAGGATAAAATGAAATCCTGCTTTGTAGTACTGGCCTCAGGTCATTTACACCAATCAGTGATTACAACTGAATCAGAAGAGTTTTAGATTAAAATTAATACATGAGGAGAAATATTACTATTTGATGAGCTGAGGTACAAAATCAGTCTTACATTTCTTCATGACATTTCTTCATAATTTAAAAAGAGAAGCCTGCTCCTTTAACTGCACCCCCCCCCCTGCAAAAAGCTCAAACCATTGTCTTGGGTTAGAGGGGTAGACTGTACCATCTATTACGGGGGAAGTCTATGTTTCTGGTCTTGTTTTGTTTCATCAGTTTAATTTCTTCACATTTTTTTGTTTCCAGTTTAAAAAATCCCTCTGAAATATTCTAAGTCACAGCAAAAAGCTGGAAAAGCCTTTTCAAGAGTAAAATCATCCCAAATAGTTTATCTAATCATTTGAAATGCAAATGAAGTAACAAACTGAAACAATTATCTTTCAAGAAACCAAAATGTGTCTGTATGACCAGACTGAGAGAACTTAAAATGATTTACTCTTTGAATAATGGGAAAACTTTCTGCCTTCAACGGATCAAGTTAAAAAAACTGATTTATTTGTATAAAATCATGTTGGCCTGAATCATTATTTTGACTCTGTCAGGACCACTGAAATAAACGGGACAGCTGACACCAAGACCAACCATGACCAAGTTTATGAAAACAGCTTCACACACAAAGAGAAAAGATCATATGTAATGACATCCAATAATGGTATGTAAACACAAAAGTTGTGGGAAAAAGGTGATGACTAATGAACCTGGTATCTCAGATTGTTAGAATATTTCATAGCAAGTTTGAGCAAATTACTATTCAAACAGTAAAAATACCGCATAGCTCTCAGTCTAGTTCACTGCACACGACCATAATAATGGTGAAGACTGCTGACTTGACAATCATCCACATCCTCCAGAAGGAGGATAAGCCACAGAAAGTCATTGCTGAAAAAGCTGGCTGTTCCAGGGTTCTGAATCAAAGCATATTAATGGAATGTTGACTGGAAGGGAAAAGTGTGGAAGGAACAGGTGGAAAAGGAGGATTTCAAATTCAGTTTTGGGTTTATCAAGGAACCAGTGAAGAGCAGCTAATATATGAGACATATGATCATTCCTTCTAGTGCTTATCAGTTTCCTCACTGATTTTGAGGCTTTTCCTTTTTTTTTTTTATCAAACTATAGTTCTTCTTATCTTGTTCATTAGATTCTTTTCGTATTCATGAATTGAGTCATGATATTAAATTAGGGTAAGAGAGCCAAATGGTGCCCTTCAAGTACATCCCGAATTATTCAATATGAAATATACATATTTCATATACACATGTAATACAGTATATACAGATACATAAACAGAAACATATACAGCAGTGGCAGCTGGTGACTCAAGAGGAGGATAGGAGGAAAAACAACTCACAGCTTATTTTACATTATTTGCTTGCGTTCTCTTTGTGGATGGAAATGATGCATCTATTTGAACCTGGTCAGCATCCGGAGTATACTCAGCTTTGGTCATTTGCATGAAACAACCCTTTAAATAACCTAAAGTGAGAGATAGCACTGTTTAACAGTGTCAACATGTCAAACAACACAATAATTATACCCCCCAAATCAAATAATTCCCAGGCTACTTATTGCCATGTTTTCTTAGCTACACAGCCATGTGATCAATACAGATAATCTAACCACGGCAGATTCTGATTTTATGCTTATGGGGAAACTGGAAAAATAACAAATATGATGTAATATATTTTTGACTTTAGTAAATGGCCCAGACTTGGAAAATTAAAATACGCTGATTACTCTGATAAGGCAGCTGCTGTGTAAAGCAATACATATGTGGTCCCTCAGATGTGTGAAATGATTCTGTGATCTTGGCTGAGTCACTATATCACCCTTCGGTAGTAAATGCAGCATCAGTGTTCAGAATGGGGGATCATAATGTGATTCATGCAGACTTCAGAGTTTCTGGAAGAGCTTGATGACAATTAAAATGTGAAAATAAAATGTAACACCACAGTGAAGTGGATGTAGTTAAATAAATATATATATATATATATATATATATATATATATATATATATATATATATATATATATATATATATATATATATATTCAAAGATTAATGAGATGCAGAAGGCCTTAGCTGTGTTCTTGACATTTTAAGCTTGGTAAAAACAATTACTTAATTAATCTGTATTATTCTACGTAAAAGCCATAGAATAATACAGACAAAACACAACAATCAGATGAACCTGCATTTTGTGACAGTGGGAAGGAAAAACTCCCTTTTAACAGGAAGAAACCTCTTGCAGAACCAGACTCACGGATGGGCAGCCATCTGCCACAACTGGCTGTGGGTGAGGGGAGGAATACAGGACAAAGGCCATGCTGTGGAAGACAGCCAGAGATTAATAATAATGACTGAGTATCATCTGCATAGCAATGAAAGTGTATGTCATATATGATAACTGTCATTTGTAGTTTGTGACAAACAACACCTGACATAAAATAATGACTGGTGTATAAACAGAGTGAAAAGAGGTGAGTGAAAAAGAAATACTCAGTGCATACTGGGAAGCCTCCAGCAGCCTAGGCCTATAGCAGCATAACTAAGGGAGGATTCGGAGTCACCTGATCCAGCCCTAACTATAAGCTTGATCAAAAAGAAAAGTATTGAGCCAAATCTTAAGAGTAGAGAGGGTGTCTGTCTCCCGAATCCAAACTGGGAGCTGGTTCCACTGAAGAGGGACCTAAAAGCTAACAACTCTGCCTCTCATTCTACTTTTAAATACCCTTGGAAAAACTGCAGCCTGAGAGTGAAGTGCTCTGTTGGGGTGATATGAGGTCTTCAAGATAAGATGTGGATTGATTATTTAAGATCTTGTATGTGAGGAGAAGAATTTAAATTTTATTCTAGATTTAACAGGGAGCCAATGAAGAGAAGCCAACATAGGAATAAATGATCTCTCTTTCTAGTCCCTGTCAGTACTCTAACTGCAGCATTTTGGAGCAGCTGAAAGCTTTTAGGAAACCTTATAGTAGTGAATTACAATAGTCCAGCCTAGAAGTAATAATCCATGAACTAGTTTTCAGCATTACCCTGAGACAAGATGTTTATTTTTTTTAGCAGCCTATACAGTATATTGGTTTAATATGTGCATTGAAGGACATATTCAGGTCAAAATTAACTCGAGGATTTTTCACAGTGTTACTGGAGGCTAAGGTAATGTTATCCAAAGTATGTGGATAGACATCATGTTTTTAAGAGTTGTAGGGCTGAGTACATATAACCTCAGTTTTATCTGAATTTAGAAGCAGGAAATTAGAGTTCATCCAGGCCTTTATGTCTTTAAGACATTCCTATAGTTTAATTAATTTGTGTGTACTGGCTTCATGGATAGATAAAGCTGAGTGTCATCTGCATAGCAATAAAAGTGTATGTCATACATGATTACTGTTATCATTCAATTTCAATTCAATTTTATTTATATAGCGCTAAATCACAACAAACAGTCTGTGGGTAAAGACCCTACAATAACATAGAGAAAACCCAACAGTCAAAACGACCCCCTATGAGCAAGCACTTGGCGATGGTGGGAAAGAAAAACTCCCTTTTAACAGGAAGAAACCTCCAGCAGAACCAGGCTCAGGGAGGGGCAGTCATCTGCTGCGACCGGTTGGGGCTGAGGGGAGAGAGACAGGACATGCTGTGGAAGAGAGCCAGAGATTAATAATAATGATTAAATACAGAGTGAAGTATAAACAAGTAAATAAGGTGAATGAGAAGAAACAGTGCATTATGGGACCCCCCCCCTCAGCAGCCTAGGCCTATAGCAGCATAACTAAGGGGTGGTTCAGGGTCATCTGATCCAGCCCTAACTATAAGCTTGATCATAAAGGAAAGTTTTAAGCCTAATCTATGGGTAGTCACGTGTAGTTTGTGACATCTTTCTCATCAGCAGGTGAGTGGGGTTGTTGTAGCAGCACTCAGGTTAACAAAAAAGACATAAAAAAATGACTGGACACATTGTTGCACTTCTTGAATCATATATTTATTATAACACAATATTATAACATAGAATAGCTTTATTAATGTATGTGTCACCAACACTCTGTGTGTGTGAGTGATAGAGAGAGATAGCTAGAGAGTGTGTGTCTGTGTCTGTGTGTGTGTGTGTGAGTGAGTGAGTGAGTGAGTGAGTGAGAGAGAGAGAGATAGAGAGAGAGAGAGACAGAGAGAGAGAGAATGGCATCATATCAGCTGGTCCAGGTGAGTCTGAATCCTGAAGGCAGGGTGGAGGCCTGGGCTTGGAAAATGACATAGACTTGGTGAGAGGTGGCTGTGAATGGAGCAATGTTGGTTTCCTAAACAAAAAAAACACAGGGAGGAGAAATTTATACTTTTATATTAAAACCATCAACACTGCCTCAGGCTAAATAGCTGAGAAATAGGAAAATGTAGCACATCACCAATCTCAATCATCCTCTGTGAGATGGGCAATGTGATGCATGTCTGTGCTTAATTTTATTAACAAAGAACTCAAAGAAAATACTTCCTATATATGGAAATACACACAGCATGCCAAATCAAGCCTTTTCTATCACTGCAATAAATATGGAATTTCATATTTTGATAACAAACTTGCATGACACATGAAATGTACCTAGGTGTCAAATTATAGTCTTTTGGCTTGACACCATAATCTATTGCAAAAATGAATAGGTAAGTAAGTGCCTATTCAAGTAGTAAGGTAAGCAAGGTGGTGCTGACTTTTGTACAGATGTCTAGATGCATGCTCAATAATCCAGGTAAGGAAATTCCAGAAAATTCAATCTGTTCATGTAGACACATTACCAGTAGGAGAAACATTTCATCACTCAGCCAGGTGATTTCAGTCTGAGCTGTCTGCAGGTTTCCCCAACCTTATATGCAACAGGACAGTTGTATAATGCCTGCAACTAGCAAAACTGCCTAACAGTGAGCCACAACCTCAGTTTCATGATTGTTAATATACAAATTGTCATGACTATTGACCAATGGCTATGTGTACTATTCATAGAGAGCTGGGGAATGGCTGCAATTACAGCGTTTTAAGATGATGAAGGATGCACTCTTAGGCCCCCTTCTTGGTTTGGCAATGGCTGTTACTTTTTCAAATAGATTGCTCCTTGACTCCCTGCTAAAACCAGCTTTCCTCCCTGTTTATAATGTGCACATCCTTATCACTGAGTGTCCACTAGCCTGTGGTTGTAGATCGACTGTGGAGTCCTGGCCTAACAAGGTAGCTCTTCTGTGTTGTACCATCCACTTAGCCTGTGGCTGTTTATTTTCTCTAATCCATAATTCACAGCAATCCTCTAGGCACTTAACTCCATTTGTGCCATGGGAGCTGATCCTTGGGGTGGACCAACATTGGAGTTGCATGTTTTACATTTTGAAAGTCACAGAGTTGCAGCATTTTGAAAAATTGTGTCTCCATTGTTTTGATTCTTTCATGCATCAGGTCTTGGGTCCACCTGTTATTTTCTCCAGTGCGTTTTGTGATTTTTTGTGCCTTCAGGTGTTGATGATGTTGTGATTTGGCGTTATATAAATAAAACTGAACTGAATAGAATTTTGTTGAGTTTGTGTTGTGGACATTATTAGCCACAATAAAGGCCTGTCTTTTGTCAACTTCAAGTCCACCTCTGCAGTCTGCATTTAGGTCCTATCTTCCTGCAGTATATAACACAATGACGCAACCATATGATGGACCCTCTCTAATTTCAAATCTTGCTATCGATAAGGCTGTCTCTCTCTTTAACCACCATCACTCCCACAACCTGTTGCTCAACAACCAAATCCCCCACATTGCCATATAATTTTTTTTGCTTGATCGATGTGCATTTTTCCACTAATAGGAAATGGGATGGCAATTTCTTTTGTGTGGTGTTTTTTTTTTTGTTTGTTTTGCTTGCAAGCACTTTTGGCTAGTGAATATTCCATTTTCATTCTTTCTTCCTGCATGAAATGTCCATCAAATTTGAAGACAATATTCAGGAAAAGCATAGGGTAAATTATTTATCATGAGTCTGGTTTTACTTGGCCTATCAACACAATTTAAAAACCGGCATATATTTGCAAGGCTGTGTTCTGCTGCTATGTCATCTCATATTGGTGATGAGTATCATGAGAACCCTGAGTATCTCGAGCTGTTGCAGCCAGAGAAGTCAGAGAGACCGGTGCCAACCCAACTAGTGGAGTCTGTGAATCTTTAGCATCAGCTGGGGCAACCGCAGCCCCAGCCCCATCATCCAATGCCCGAGCATAGAGGGTCCTGCTCTTTTCCAGCAGCTAGAATTTGAGCCCAAGCATTTCCAGCTGCCACATCAGGCAAAGCTGGTGAGTTCCAAGCCACCCAAGCCTGAGCCTGAGCCAGATGGTCCCTTGTTGTCTGAGCCAGATGGTCCCGTATTACTTGGGCCGGTCCTTCTATCCTTAGCGATTTGAACTGAACAACTTCTGGCTCGTCCAGAGGGCCTCAACTTCAAACACCGACAGTCTGATCTGCTTCTTTCTGGTGGCAGGTGGTGGCAAAGGCCCTCTAGAGGGCAATCTGCCACCTGCCAGGCCTTCGCCTTCACTGCCAGTGTCCAACCAGTCCTGTAGAGGGGGTCCCATCTCCTCCTTTGCCAGCTACTTAAAGGGTTTTTCAGCTTAGCTCCTCTTTGGGGTCATCCCCCTGAACTGTTTATGCTCTGCTCTGACTCCAGGGCAGCTCCCAGAACTGATTCTCTGCCTTGCACTGTGGCCAGGCCGACCCTGTGCTTTTTTGGAATTTTCTGTTCCATTTTTAATTTTAGTTCTGGTGCATTTATAGCCTCAATTTGCAAGTGTTTTTTGTTGTGTCATACTTGGTTCCCATCTTGTTATTCCTAGTAGTATCCCATAAATCTAATTTCTGGTACAATTTTATCTGTCTAGTATAGTATATACTGTATATAAGGCGTACTATAGTGTAGTAAAAGGTATAAAAACTGGATAAAGATTATTAGCTTAAACTGTAGGAAATGTTAAGACTACTAAGTGATTACATACCAAACCACAATAAGGTCCAACCAGCTGTGAAGAGGTATCTGGGCCATCATACAACTTCAAGAAGTTGTTCTGACAATCTCCAGGATCATCAATACTGATCTGGGCAAAGATAATGGTCACAACACGACCTCTTGGTGCCATGATGGCCCATTCACAATGGGTATTATTGGGATAGGTTCCAGGGTAGTTGGGACTTGAGAATGAGCCGTGGTCTCCAAACAGAGTGCCACCACAACCTAGTCCAAAGAAAAATAATTTAATTAATTAGAGGCTAAGGTTCAAATACAGCATTCCTTATAAACAACAAATATCATGGAGAACCTTGAAAAATAATTATGACATGCTAATACTACTACTAAGAATGTCCTTTCCCTATCATTCCTAAATAGCATAGGCTTTAACATTCTAAATACTTGTTGACTTAAAAGCTTAATGAAGGATTTTCAAATGTATGTAAGAATTAAAGTAATAGTAAGACATCCTGTTCTAACAAAATACACAATAGCATAATTCTCTTCTCTGACCATTAGGGGAGGATGTCCATGTGGCCTCAAAGCCATCACGAGCAAAGGAAAAGTCAGTTTTGAAGCGTAGGTAGAGTAGGTTGGATTGAGGGAAGACAGGGCTTGGCAGAGTGCTTCCACAGAACCGGCCAATCAGTGGTGAGTCTGCTGTACTGCCGTTACGGATCTGAGAGATGAAGATCACAGAAACAAGGATAAAACACGTTACACACAGAACAGAACTGAATATACAACTTGTACAATATGTTGTATATGGTATTTGGACAAAAGCAAAACAGAGCTATCCATGCCAAAATTTCAGGCCTTAATTATTCCCTGGTTTGAACCCCTAACTTCCAACGAAGGAAAGCCTGCACGCAAGAGAAATGGCTATTGTTCGCAGTGTTTGGAATATCTTGACTAGTATAACCAGAGCCCTGATGACAATCCTCTGTAACAGCTTATGATGAACAGTAAGGCCAGATTTTACCGTCAAAAATAAAAACATATTCCTTTAGGACTGGACACTGTTATACGATCTAGTAAAACATGTAATTTATGTTGATGAAAGGACTGGCATTTAGACAGCGCTTCTCTTTTCTTATAGACCAGTCAAAGCCCTTTACACTACAAGCAACTTCCATACAGTATATTATTCCAAGCATACAAGACTTTATCTAACATATGCACACACACAGAGGGCCTCTTTACCTCCAGATAGTCAAAATCACAGTTGGGGTGGCTCTCCACATCAAAATTGTTAAAAAAGAAGGAGATGTAGCTGTTCTGTGGCGCCCTCAGGATGATGACGCAATCCATGCTGTGGGGATACACACCAGGCCAGCCTGGACTCTTCAGGTAGCCAAATTCCTGTTCATAAGTTCGGCTACAGTCTGAAAAACACCAAAACTATAGTCAGAGCACTTACCAGGAACCAGGTGCAATCAGCCTTCATAATGCTTACCAAAAATATTGTATAATTTTCACAGGGACTAATTCAGTAAAAGGGGCCTATGAAAACTATAAAAGTACATTTTGTTGATGGTGCAGACAAGTGCACGTTCCCTGGAAAGAGACCATTGAAATTTCATATAGCTCCACTGTGCTACCTATAATCCATGTGATAATATTTAAAATTAAATATAATTTGAGTAAATCAGCCCTGACTGGTATAACTGGAAGGTCAGCCAGTTACCGGCATTTTTGATTTCCATGGACTGATGTACAGTACAGTTAAGATTTTTAGTCACACGTTTCTGTACAAACATATAAAGTCATTTGAATTTTGTTAATCATGAAATAGGCATGATCATCTTTATTTTAAGAAGGATATTTTGGGTCTGCTTCTCCATTTGGCATTTTGCCACAATGTTTTCAACAAAATACCTACTGGAAATTTGAAAATTGAAACTGAGTCCATTTCCTGTCACGAAGGCGTCAGATTTGAACTGTATGTGCATTGTTCTGCCATAACTGTAGAAGTCTGGTGGATGACCATCTGATGCACAGAACTTATGAGACTGCCCATAGTCCCCCTGAAAAACATATGAATCTTATTAGACTGAGTGTCACATTAGCCTAATACTCATAGATATTGCTACTGTGACTGAGGCTTCTTTCACACTGAACAAGAAACTGGTTTACCCTTTTACTTTGGTTTGCTTAGGCCAATGAAAAAACTGTCCAAAACCAAGATTAGTCTTGGTCCTACCGACCAGTTCTTTTGAATATGAATAGCAGATCCATAACATTACAAGGAAATCAATTAGTAAACTGTCAGGTATGATCTTATTACTGATTTTTCTGAACAGAATATACTGTATATTTATGCAAGACCACAAATATTATTATTATATGAGTACTATATGTCAAAAAAAAGTTCACACATTTTCCCAAATATACCAAATGATGAAAAGGCAGCATTTTACTGTGGGATTATTATGGTTACAGACATAATATTACAATTATAAATTTTGAGTTGTGAAAATGCATCTCAATCTGTGCTTGCACTGAAAATTATCAATGTATAAACAATGTTATAAATCCAAATAAGACATGTCTTTGACTGAATAAAGCATCTTTTTAGAATGACGAGTTTTTTGCACATTGACCTTGAAAGACACAATTCTTAATTTCCACATGATTTGTGCCTAGATTACGTTTAGTGAACATAACATATGAAAATTTCGAATAAAATAAGGAAAAAACAATTGGAGTAACTTCAAGTTTCTAGAAAATGATAACAATGATAGTTATTTATGAAAGCAAATCACCACCCAAGTGTACATAATAGAGCACATGTTGGCCTTGTCTCAGTCTGTACCCACCATAGGCCAGTCTTTCATCTCCAGGTAGTTTGTAGAACAGCTCTGGCCAGAATGGAGGACAAAGGTCTGGATGGACACTTTGATGGTTTCTTGGGCTGCAGCGTCCAGGATCCAGCGACAGGAGGTATAAGGAGGATATTCATTGGGGAAGAAAGGTGAAGTCAGGGTCTGGACAGCAGTCGTGGCGTTCAGTGTCCCTCCACAAATTACTGAGGGAAGGCAGACACAATAAGAAGTTTTTAAAAACAAAACAAAACATTAAAAGTAAAGAACAAATTATTTCAAAGGAAAATTGCCAGACTCATTCTGTGACAGCAGTCCTTTGAATCAAGATTAATGTACTAGAATGAAGGGAAACTGCATTTCATGATAGAAATGGAAAATGACACAAAACATAATGTGAAAGATTTTGAAAACTAAGAAGTGGAATACTCTACAATGGTTGAATGAAAATGAGAAATTATTTTTAAAGGTAAGAACTGCTCAGCAGGTGACTTGATCAACTGGAATCTTTCATAATCTGTAATAACGGGATAATGAATTCCGGCTGCTCACATGCACACCCACAGTCTCAAATTACTGGCCTGTCCACAGTCCATCCCAATATTGTCCTTATTGCATAGCATTTACCATTGTCACTGCAAATCACTTGCGGTGGTTCCAAGGCCTTAGGAACATTTATTGTTATTAAAAACTCAACGAAAGGAATCAATGTATTATGTGGCATGGTAGCATTTTCAGAGTTGAACTCAACTTTCCAAATGATATTGTACATTTGAGGTTTTTTCTTTTGTTTTCATAAATGCTTTCATTTTTGGTCTGAGCCCTTTTATTTTTCCACAGTCATTTTGCTTCCTTGCTGCAGTAGCCAGGACGTACCTCTGTGTCTTGGCTTAGATGACTACTTACTTTAATCCTCTGATTAAAGTAAGCAGCCAAAATAATGCTACTGAGGTTGGACCTGCATACTTGACAAACTAATGATTCATTTAGATCAAAAACACATTTTAAGCCTTAATAAAAAAAATGAATAAAAAAAATAAAATAACTGACTTATTATAAAGTGCAGAAAATAATTTAAATAATTTAAAAGATTAACAAAACATATTTTTGTAAGCTGGAAGCCATTTATGACTATGTGTATGTATGGATTTGAGATTCTCGTTCTTACAGCCTCTGACAGTGGACTCATCTCTGTGCTTGTCCTGTTGGACCTCAGTGCAGCTTTTGATACTGTTGATCATAACATTTTATTACAGAGATTAGAGCATGCTATAGGTATTAAAGGTACTGCACTGCAGTGGTTTGAATCATATTTATCAAATAGACTCCAATTTGTTCATGTAAATGGGGAATCGTCTTCACACACTAAGGTTAATTATGGAGTCCCACAGGGTTCTGTGCTAGGTCCAATTTTATTTACATTGTACATGCTTCCCTTAGGCAGTATTATTAGAAAGCATTGCATCAATTTCCATTGTTATGCAGATGATACTCAGCTTTATCTATCCATGAAGCCAGATGACACACATCAGTTAGTTAAACTGCAGGAATGTCTTAAAGACATAAAGGCCTGGATGACCTCTAATTTCCTGCTACTAAATTCAGATAAAACTGAAGTTCTTGTACTCGGCCCCACAAATCTTAGAAGCACAGTGTCAAACCAGATACTTACTCTGGATGGCATTACTTTGGCCTCCAGTAACACTGTGAGAAATCTTGGAGTCATTTTTGACCAGGATATGTCCTTCAATGCACATATTAAACAAATATGTAGGACGGCTTTTTTACATCTGCGCAATATTTATAAAATTAGAAACATCCTTTCTCAGATTGACGCTGAAAAGTTAATCCATGCATTTATTACTTCTAGGCTGGACTACTGTAATTCATTATTATCAGGCTGTCCTAAAAACTCCCTGAAAAGCCTTCAGCTGATCCAAAATGCTGCAGCTAGAGTACTGACAGGGACTAGAAAGAGAGAGCATATTTCTCCCATATTGGCTTCTCTTCATTGGCTCCCTGTTAAATCCAGAATAGAATTTAAAATCCTTCTCCTAACATACAAGGTCTTGAATAATCAGGCCCCATCTTATCTCAAAGACCTCATAGTACCGTATCACCCCAATAGAGCACTTCGTTCTCAGACTGCTGGCTTACTTGTGGTTCCTAGGATACTTAAAAGTAGAATGGGAGGCAGAGCCTTCAGCTTTCAGGCCCCTCATCTGTGGAACCAGCTCCCAGCTTGGATTCGGGAGACAGACACCCTCTCTATTTTCAAAATTAGGCTTAAAACTTTCCTTTATGATCAAGCTTATAGTTAGGGCTGGATCAGACAACCCTGAACCACCCCTTAGTTATGCTGCTATAGGCCTAGGCTGCTGAGGGGGGTCCCATAATGCACTGTTTCTTCTCATTCACCTTTATTTACTTGTTTATACTTCACTCTGTATTTAATCATTATTATTAATCTCTGGCTCTCTTCCACAGCATGTCTTTTGTCCTGTCTCTCTCCACTCAGCCCCAACCGGTCGCAGCAGATGACTGCCCCTCCCTGAGCCTGGTTCTGCTGGAGGTTTCTTCCTGTTAAAAGGGAGTTTTTCCTTCCCACCGTCGCCAAGTGCTTGCTCATAGGGGGTCGTTTTGACTGTTGGGTTTTCTCTGTGTTATTGTAGGGTCTTTACCCACAATACAAAGCGCCTTGAGGCAACTGTTGTGATTTGGCGCCAAATAAATTAAATTGAATTGAATTGAATTAATTTGACTAAAATTTGGAAATGTTCTGTGTTTGGTAAAAGGGTCCGCCATTCAGAGCAAAGTCCCGTAAACACAGCTGATCTGGGATCAACACTGTTGACTTGGGCTGATCGCCACCGGCACACACAAACTAATAGTTGGTTTGGGTTGATTGCCAGGCAGACGCAGGTTAACAGCATTGTGGGTTACATAGGTGACGACTTACTGGGGCTGAATTCACAGATGTTGGATGTCATTGAGAATCTAGAGAGGGGCTCTCTGAGATTAAAGTGAATCCCACCAGGAACTAAATGGGAAACTCAAAATCCAAAACAGAAAAGCCGGCACAAATTAAGCATAACTAAAATATCCAGAAACAAACAAGGTGAGAAAATACTGCAGCAAAATGTGTGGATAAAGGAACGTGGGTTTAAAATGAATAGTATTTCAGTATGAAGTAAATGAATGCAAAACAAAAAAGGAAAAGAAAAAACAAAAACACAAAAAAGAGAAGACGAGGAGAGAGCAAATTAATTAAAAGGAAATAAGCGCATGCTGTTTAATGCAGATTGATTTTTTTTATTTTTTATGGCAGAACAAAGCAGGAACCAGGGAGAGAAAGTGATGACAGGCAGGGGTGAAAAATTATACTAATCAAATGTCTCAGCGTGTCAAAAGCAGGAAGACCCAGAACTGGATCAACCTCCTCCCTGAGCACAGAGGCTGGAGTGAAATGACACCATCAGCATCATCAGACCGACATCCAGGGCCAGATTTGGCTAAATACTCCACAGTGTCACCTCCTCCCTACTCTGACCCTCAAAAAACAAGCTTCACCATCAACCAACCTCCCCCAGCCCACAGGAGACACTTCCAGAAAGACTGCGCCGACATTAACGTCACCTCATGTGAACGGATTGGGAATTTTGTTTTCTCTCCATGGATGAATAAACAGTTAGGATGACAGCGTCACCACAGGCTTGAGGTTGAGCGCCTGAATGTAAATATTGCTTTGGGTCACAGAGATGCCCCCAAATCGCAGCCTTAAGTTTTTGTTTCGTTTTTTAGTGTCTGTGAGAACGCTCCACACGGTTCTTTTCCAAAAGCTGAACAAGAAGCAAGATAATGTTTAACACTGCACTGAAAGAAAACCTGTCAGCTTTTATCCCTCCGGAGGGGCCGACATTTTTGCAGATGTCGGTGATTTAATGACCTGTTCTCCTTCTAAGCAGGCCTGCCAGACTGACAGAAAAGTGCTGTTGAACAGTCACAAGGCGAGCCTCCCCAAATTACACTGGGCGTCGGAGAAACTCACCTTTCTGGGACACGTGATCGTGTCAGACGGTGAGTCCCTCTCTCCAAAAAGGACTGCAGCGATTCAATCTATTCCAAAATCACAACAAAGAAACAAATGATGAATTCACTCGGCATGATGTCATATTGCTGCCAGTGGATACCCAACTACATATGCTGCGGGAGAGGCGCCACTGTCAGCAATGAGACACGGGAGGGGACTGACTCCATATAGCAGACTACAGTGGACTGATGACGCAGACAAAGCTTTACTGACTTGACTGACAGTGCAGACTGCACCAACTCTATACCTGGACTCAGTAGCAGCAGCTAAAAAGGCTGTTTTAACTTCATATCCACTCTGATTGAACCCTTTTGCTGTCACATTCTGTGTCACTGATCCTTCTACAGCTAAAACTGTGTTTATTAACTTTTCATTGGTTATGGTGTCAGATTGCATCAGTGGAAATACCAAATGTTACGGTTAAAAGATTCACTGAAGCAGACGGTGAACCTCATGATTGTATAGCAGCTATTTCTGAAGTCTGTTCTCCCCGACCTGACCTGGAGCACCCACCGCAGGCTAGCTCCGATCCGGTGGTCTTTGTGGATGATTCGGCATCACGCAACCCAGACACAGGTAGGGCCAAGTAGGATATGCAGTGGTCACAGAACATGGCATCCTAGCATCAGGCTCATTGCCATCTCACTGTTCGGCTCAAGTTGCTGAGCTTGTAGCATTAACACAAGCATGTGAAAATCACTTAAGACCAGACAGTCACTATTTCCACTGATTCTACATGTAGATATGCACTGCACGTGGGGTGGTACGTGATTTTGGCACATTATGGAAACAGCAGTTTTTAACTAATTCAGGAAAATCCACTACACATCACAAACATGTGGCTCCTTTGCTGGATTATTGCTCACCAATATCACAAGTGTTTGTAAATGTGAAGCTCACAATAACTCAAAAACCTCGGTTTCTCTGGGCAACTCCAGAGCTGATGCAGCAGCAAAGACAGCAGCTAAACAGAATGTGAAACCAGACCACCAGATCTCCTAACACAGATTTATAGGCCATACAGAGCATGGCTACCCCAGAGGAGAAACAGGTATGGAAAACAACAGGAGCTTACTTAACAGGTGAGGTTTGGTGCCAATAACAAACCATTTTTTTTCCACATTATGCTGAGTTGACACACAGGAAGAATCGCATCTTCGGACATGTGATAGAAAGCTGTGTCCAAGGTCATGACGCAGGTTATTATCATGCTGATGCTATATGTTCATGGGAACTCAAACTCCCCAGAGCTAACAAGACAAGATTGTATTCACACAATGAGAATTAATAAATAAATAAATTAATTAATAAATCTCAGAAAATCAGTTTGTTTTCAGAGCTCAAAATTTTTACAGCCACAAAAATTTTATATATGCACTTTATCCCACTCCCACTGTAGATAACAAGTACAAGTTTGCAGGGAAGTGTGTGCAGACATAGATGTGTACTCTACTGTTCACCTTATCACAGACTGCAGGCAGAGGCGCCTTCACACAGTGACAAAGTGCACAATGCCCGTGTTCCGTTGCCTATTCTATCACTATTGTCATCTGCGTGTTATTTATGGATAGAAGCGGCATACGTTCAAGATAACATGTCCAGCGATATGAAGTCATTCATTCATAAAAGATGTCAGCTGCTGTTAGTTTCAAAGTAAAGTGCCACGCTCGCTCTGCTCAATTTATTCAAGCACCTTTTTGTTTAATGCTAATGGAATGCATGAAAAGCCTTCTTTGAACAGGAGCCACATACATATTTGTTTTTTCCCTTTACATAAGTCCTTTTTAATCTGAATTTGTTTACAACAAAGCAGATTAGTACACGAGAGCACTTGAGTACACAAATGTGAGTGCACACCTGTCTGTACAGAGACCACAGAAAGAGCTGGTATTGAATAATTCTGCAGCTAAAAAAAAAAGAGGAAAGGATGATGATGATGCAGTCACACTGGTAATTACAGTTTCTAATGTGGGACCAATTATCAACAGCCATAAAGCTGTACTGCTGCCAGCATGCAATTACACTTAATTAAATGTTGGGAATTTGACTGGCAGAAAGATGATCTAAAGAAAAACTGCTTTTCTCTCCAATGTTGTCTCTTCTTTTGAAGTTTTAAACTTAAGGTGGTTGAAAGATGAAATACAATAACGAGGAAAGCTTGGTGTCACACATTTAGACACATTTGGCATCTTTTTTTTTATCAGGTTTTGAGACCAAAGTATAGTTTGGATGCGAGTGCTGCAGCACCTGAAGGCTGTTCCGTCAGTAAATATGTGAACAGTGTTCCTTTCTCCAGCCACTGATCCTTATGATATTCACAATATTTCAAAAGACCCTGGCTTTGAAAAAGAAAAACAGGTCAAACCTGTCTAGAGACCTCATCTATAAACACACACTCACCTAACAATTTATTAGAAACACTTGGCTAGTGCCAGATTCGAGCCGCTTCGTGGCATAGATTTAACACAGTGCTGAAAGCATTCCTCATTTGGTCCATACACAGTGGCTGCAGATCGGTTGACTGCACATGCACGAGATGTCAATTTCTCATTTCGCCACATCCCAACCATGCTGTATGGGACTGAGATCTGCTGACTGTGGAGCCCATTTGAGTGCAGTGAGCTCATTGCCTTGTTCAAGGAAACCAGTTTGAGATGATTTAAGCTTCATGAGATGGTGCAATAAATGTAAGCAGCCATCAGGAGATACTGGATACTGTCATAAAGGGATGGGCATAGTCAGCAACAATATTCAGGTAGGCTGTGGCATTTAAACAAAGCCCAGATGGTATTAAGGGGCCAAAAGTGTGCCAAGAAAGTATTCCCCACACCATTACACAATTACACCACCAGCAGCTTAAACTGTTGATACAAGGAAGGATGGATCCATACAAATACTGACCCTTATAATTGAATGTCACAGCAGAAATCGATACTCATCAGACCAGGCAATGTTTTTCCAGTCTTATGTTGTTCAATTTTGGTGAGCCTGTGCAAATTGTAGCCTCAGTTTCCTGTGCTTAGCTGACAGGACTGGCACTCCTGTGGTCTTCTGCTGCTGTAGCCCATCTCTTTCAGGGTTTTATGTGTGGTGCATTCAGAGATGCTCTTCTGCATATCTTGTTTGTCTATATCTCTGGCATTAACAAGTCATTTTCTCCCAGACAACTGCAACTCGCTGGATATTTTCCCTTTTCCACTCTGTAAAAATCCCAGTAGATCAGCAGTTTCTGAAATACTCAGAACAGCCCATCTGGCACCCACAACCAAAGTCACTTAAATCATCTTTCCTCTCCATTCTGATGCTCAATTTGAAATTTAGCACGTCATTTTGACCATATCTACATGCTTAAATGCATTGAGTTGCTGCCATGTAATTTCCCGATTAGATATTTGCATCAATGGGCAGTTGGACAGGTATACCCAGTGAACTGGCTGATGAGTGTATAGTCCAGTGGTGACATACAAACCCTTCCTTTAATGCACAACTTGGATATTTCAGAATCACTTAAAACACACCTGTACTTTTAAATAGGGTTACTGTCTCTACTAATAAAAGCTTGAAAATCTACTCCAATAGCTCACAGAAGGACTTTTTCACTGAAGTCAGATGCTCTCCTGGAAATCACAGCTGAGTCATATGAGACACAGCCTGAGGTCAAGAGCTCACTTTTGACTGTCCAGTTAGTGAGAGCTGTGAACTCTGCTTTATTGCTGCTACCGCAACAGTGATGTAGTGGGAAATAAAGCAGGTGAACTCTCTCAGTCAGTTAATACCACTCATATTTCTACACCGTGGAAATACACTATGCTGTAAATGTGTGTCTTATCTTAAAGGTCCAGTGGTGAAAGTTTTAAATGATCCCACCCCAAAACATCAATTTTTTCCCATATATTTAGGGGTCATTCACAATTATCAACATTTTCCTAAGTGTACAAAGCGTACTCTTTTTCAGAGGCCCCTCCTCAAAAGTGTACAAAGAAAATGTTGATTTTTTCATGATATTTAATTTCTGGTTCTTTGGTATTTTAATGTAATAGGATGTGTTAAAACATATCCTTGTGTTGAAAAATTCTGGAAGTCTTGGTATCAAATACACTCTTACCTATCTACTAAAACATTGTATTTTAGCGCTAATAATAATCCATTCATCCATTCTCTTCCGCTTATCCTTTTCAGGGTCGTGGGAGTGCTGGAGCTTATCCCAGCTGTCATAGGCCGAGAGGCAGGGTACACCCTGTAATAAACAGATATACCTCTGACTCTGACCAGCTCCTTTTGGCTACTCTTTATAAAGAGTAGCCAAAAAGGACTGGATTGATTATAATGTAGATACAATAATGCAAGTCATAAATATATTTGCAAAACAACTCATTTGTTCATTTCATATATAAGCCCTTCATAAATCCTGTGCACCACTATTTACTGATATAAGCAAAGATAATACATTTAAAAAAAAAATGGAAATCACTTTTTGGCACAACACCAGAAACCTGAAAGGTCCACTATCGCCGTGTTTTGTGTGCATAAAACCCTTGCACTGCGTCCCTTCTTATGCTTTGGCATCGCCCGTACCTTGCTTCGGCACCCCCCGCCCTGAGACCTCGATTTGTCCTTTAGCAACTTTTGAGACAACTGACTGAGTTTTCTTACACAAAAGTTGGCAACAGTGCTGGCCGCCAATCACCAGATAACACACAAATATACGGGCCAGCATAGATGAAAACACACCAGGAACATGAAGAATTAATGTACATACCTAAAATCCATAATCATTTTATGTGGTTTACTGCCTACAGTTTCCATTTTTGGAACAATGCTTCCACTTCTTGTTGAATTTATCTCTGGTGGCTTTGGCTGCTTTCCACACCTGCTGCACCGCACTCGCAGCTTGTTCCTGTCTAATATCTTCAGTAGAGTCTTTTTTTTTTTGTGAATCGATGATTTTAGAGAATTCAAAGAGGCCTTTGAATCGATCCACCAGACCAGAGGCCATATCGCTGCAGACCATGCAATAGTGCAGTGGTTTACAAGTGTGGATGCCTCAGGCATTAGTGGTCAGGTGGCAGTGCTCAAATCACATAGTTCTGACTGACGTTTTCTAACTATTTGTAAAGTGTACGTTGGGTGTTAACCCACTTCCCCCGGCGTACAGTTTGTACGCTTTGGAAAATGTTGATAATTGTGAATCCCTTAGGTATACACAAGATCTAGCTCATATGCAGATGATTAAACAATCTTATATTTGGATAAATAGTTACATTAGTGTGTCATAAAAAGGGAAAGAAGTGTATTGTCAAGAAAAATGTAAAATCAAGACACCAAACAAACCATATCAACTTTCCACTCATATTAATTGGCAAAACTTGAATAGTGCGAAAGAAAAAAATATCATGTTTCCTCTTTTATTTGCCCAAGTATGTTTGCTACATCCCAACAGTTAGGTTAGTTATAAAAAATGAATTCATTAAATTTCATTCTTCTGTATTTCAGCAATGCTAATTTAATGATAAACTTTTTGCTTTTTTCAATTATAAAGTAGCACTAGCATCACTTTGAATAATCTACAGTTCATCTTCATTTGCTGCCAGTGTACTGCGGTTTACTCACCTAACCACAAACAGATCGCATTTAATTGGCAGCTTGAACCCTTTCAATTGCAAACTGATATCAGTCTTATTGCTGTTTCATCGCCTTCTTGATGCACCAAAGTTGCTTTGAAGATGGCAACTGACTGCGAGTAGTCGCAGACTTGGGCCTCAACAGTAAGATGCATGATGGGTGACCCATCATGCATCTTACTGATGATTTTAGTGTCTATGCTAAAAAGGGATAGGGGGAGAAAGCTGGATGTCAAGGTAGGGTCTTTACCGAGATTCAGAAAGAGAAACTGTGGTTATATTTACATGGGTAGGGAGTTTAATTTTTTGCTATGAATTTGATGAAACAAGGGTTAGAATGAGCTGTCGATAGAATAACCTGTAAGAATATTTCAAAAGTGTAAATAAAATTGTGCAGGGAAGCCACTGGGACCTGGCAACCTATTTTTGCATGTCAATTTGAGTGCTGTATGAAGTTCAGATATTGTACAGTAAATGGTTTGTCATATTCAGCTATTTGGTCTTGAGAGAGTTGCAGAAAAATCATTTTTTCCTAAAAAATTGTCATCATCCTCTTGGTTAGGGTTGGTTGTTTGTGAATACAGATTAGCACAGAAATCTCTCAAAGTTGGATTTATTTCTTTGGGATATTTTAAAGTTTTTCCTTCTGTTTCTTATCATTAAAATTGTTTTTTTTTCTCTGTTTAGTTTGATTTTGTTGGCTAAGTATTTCTCACATTTATTGCCATGTTCAGAGTGTTCACATCTGAGCCTTTGGAGGCGAAATTGTATTCTTTTGTTTATGTAATTATTGAGTTGTTACATTAATTATGATAAATCTGCCTTCAGGATCAGAGATGGTGCTGTTATGAGTAAAAGCAATGGATCTGTGTAGGAAAATGGCTACCTCTCTTTGCCTGGAATTAAAATGAGCAGAGAAAATATGATTAAAATCTTTTGTTTTTAATTTCTGAGGCAGTTTCAGGGACACGTATTTCTTGTAACAGACAAATATCAGCTTTACGTTTGTTTATGTGACTCAAAACTTTGAGTCGCGGAGCCTGTGGGCATCCACGGATGTTCCAAGATACGAACCTGAGGAATGATGGGAGACATAGGAGCTATTCACCTGATCTGAAAAAAACACGTTGGTTTTTGAATTGATGTCAGTCCAAGTTTGATGTGTGTGTTTGTATGTGTGTGTGTGTGTGTGTGTGTGTGTGTGTGTGTGATGAAGAAATTTGTAATAAGGAAGGTTTTGAAGTGAAAGAAGTACAAAGAAGAGAAAAAAGGAACAATATTCTGTACTTGGTGGAAAATAATCTCATGATGGGGGGGGCGTTGGAGGTGAGTGGTCATAACTTCTTTGATCATCTTTTCAGAGTTTTCAGGTGCTTTTTTTCTATGATATGAACGATGAGGTTCTCTGTGTTTGTAAGTCGAGTATAGTTTCTTTCGGGATCTTGTTTTCTTCAGTGACAGAGGTGAGTCACTCTGTTAGCATGGAAACTGAGTTTTGGAGTCAGTGAGTTTTGTTTTCCTTGGTCAACGTGATTACTTGTTCCTGGCTGAAGTCCAGGCTGTCACAGAGCTGTTGAAAATTCTTTATGTAGCACGTCAGTAAGAGCTTTCTTGAGTCAAGTTCAGTAAGTTTGTTTTTTATGGCTGTTAAAATGTCAATGAGACAGCCATAAATCTTTCGGAATGAATGGTTAATGTTGCAGTCAGTGTTACTTGAATTCCAGATGGTGGTAGTGTGTTGTCTGTCTCGCTGCCGGGAGCTGCCATCTTTGTTTCTGCACCAGTCTCGTCAAATTTCACGTTCACGGATGTTCCGTCATCGATGTCGCAAATTCCGAAGATGTCAGTGCCATAGCACTAACCACAATATAACCATCTGCATCTTGATTGCTTGCAACTGCACTCCGATTTAAAAGTTTAAAATGTTTTAACTCAATGAACAAGATGGGCCTGCTGTGCATTGATCCAGTGAGTCAAATTTAAATGTGACTGAGCAGAGACAAACCGCTGGCCACAAACAAATGTGATCGGTGCCACTCAGTTTGGCATGCTGCCCTGCTTTGTCAGTATTTACCGTTCACAGTTTGATCTTAGCTCCTATTCTGGGTTCGCCTTTCCCTTAATGAGATTTGTTCTGCTGCTCCTCCGTTTGCCGCAGTCGGCGATAACCAGGAGCCACGCAAAGGCGAGCCAGTCGGGCCGGGATCTGAACTGAGACACCATAATGAGCCCGATCTCACAGCCTTCACCACAGGAGAGCCTAATGCCTAATGT